>JAVJIF010019519.1:0-102796 GCA_038442645.1 Agave tequilana | reverse complement strand
AAAAGTACTAGTAGTTTTAGTTCTCTAATAGAGAGCTTGAGAACATGCTAGTAGTAGTATTAATATGTCATAGCAAGTTGTTAGCCTATGTGCTCCTTTTCGGGGCTGTTTGGATGCCCGAAAGTGGGTGGAATGAGGAAGTAGGAAGTAAGATTCTTTTTCTTTAGAAAATAAGAATTTGTGTTTCTTTTTCGGTGTTTAAATGGTAGTTGGGAAGTGTAATATTTTTTTTCGGTGTTTGGTTGGTATTGTAAAAGTGAAAGTGAAAAGGTTGACCACAAAGTTGATTGTAAAATAATATTAAAATAAAATTAATAATGGAAAGAAAATTTTGAACTGTAATTAGAATGCAAATAAGATTTACATGAGCACACAAAATTAATTGTTTTGAGTTGCAACTTATTAGAAATGAGATTTAAATGACTACAAAATTAATTGTTTTGAGTTACAACTTATTACAAATTAGATTTACATGACCACAAAATTAATTGTAGCATTTGAAAGTGAGAAAATAGTTGTGTTAAAGGGAATAGAGAAAAGAAAAATAAAATTTTCCAATTTATTTTTCGGTGTTTGGGGATGGACAGCGAAAAGTGAAAATGACACTTCCCATTTCCTCACTTCCACCCACTTCCTTGAATCCGAACAACCCCTTCCTTTCAACTAGTCTCGGGCTGAGAGCTCTACACGACCCCGTACAATTTGTTGTTGTGAAATTGATATGCTCTGATATCAATTGTTGTGACTCATAGGATCGACGTTAGTGGAACTTGGCAATATGAACAATACTTACAAAAGGAAAGCTTGATGTAAAGCAAACTAGCAATACCTAGACAAAAGGGTAATAAAGAAAAAACACAAGGATTTAACGTGGTTCGGCCCAAACTTGGCCTACGTCCACGGGGAGAGAACTTGAGAGAGCTTTATTAATAGATTTGGTAAAAAGAGATCTAACCTTCCTCTTGATGCAACAAGAGTATCGTCTTTCACTTGAATCTAGCCCTAGATTACAAGAGTATTACCTTCTCTCTATGCACCTTCAACTTGCTCCTCTTTCTTGGCTTTCTCTGGTCTCCTTTGCTTGAGATTCTCTGTTGTAAAAACTCCTTGAGACTTATTTGGTTGAGGCTATTACAATACTTGGTTACAACCTTTATTATAGGATTTTTATAATACAACTCCTATTTGGACTATGAGATGATCTTGGCATTTGGATGGTTGAGAATCTTGATCAATTGTTTTATGAATTGATCTCCTTTACCTAAAGGATTCTAAACCCTTTAATCTTTAGAAGCAAACCTTCATTGAATAGAAATTAAATCTTATTCATATCCTCTTGAAAAGAAACTCGCAATCGCCTGAGAAGGAACTGGTTCATCTTAATTTGCTTCTTCTACTTCAAGTTATCGTCTTCTCCAACTCAATTAAATTTTCTTGGACCATCATCTCTTCTTGAAAAATAAGGTAAAATCCTAACAATCTCCACTTGACTTATTTTTCAAGCCTTTAGCAAAACAACTTGAGATTTCGGATTAATACTTTGATTCTTTTCTTGGTTGTAACCATGCTGTGAAGCCTTTGACTCTTGCCCCCTCTCCCCGGGGCCTTTGGCTGATTTATCGCCATGGCTTAGGCTATCTCAGGCCTTACCCGAGTGCACCCTTTCTCTTTCCCGCAATACTTTGACCCAGTTCACGTCCCGTTGCAGTTTTTCTTGAAGTTCCACCTCACGATGAACTCCCTTCCAAGCTTATCCTTGAAACTCCACCTCAAACTGAATTTCCTTCCTTCAGCTTGTATAACCCTCCATACTTCTCTCCTTCCAGGATTACCTTGTCTCCTTGGCTGACTGTGACGATGCTGTTTGGTGGGGAAAAATTGAAGATCGAAGAGTAACTTTTTGTTTGATTGTAAAAAAAATTACAGCGGATCAATAATTCTCTTACAAGAGAGGGAAAATATTTCAAGCTTAAATCTACCCTTTGTTTAAAGCCGGGTTCTTGATGTGGCGATAGAAAGTGAATCTTATTTTTCGTTGATCGGGTGTGAACGTCAGATCCTTTGGGAATCCTCTCTTTGGATAGTAAACGAAGTAACACAGCTTCTGTCCACCAAGGATCTCAAAGAGATTGTAGGTAAAGACGAACTTGTACGCAGCAAGTTGTTCGAAGAGTAGAACTCTCTTCCTTTTTGCTGGAGGTCTTGGTGCTTCTACGGCTTACAACTGAAGTTCTTCTTACCAAGAATTTTTTGACCCCTCTTCCATAGCAAACTAGGCTATTTATAGAGGTTTCAGGGGGTAAACGTGTCCCCTAAAAACACTCCATTATGGGGGTTAACTCCCTCATTACGTGGGCAGTAATTGACCCAGTAATGAGGGCAGTTATAACCGAGACGCAGGTTTTGAGCCTTGCGTCTTGCTACTGAAGTAATGCTTGAGAGACGCGGGTTTCCAGTTCTACGTCTTGGTACTACAATAATGCTGAGATATGGCTTTTGCGCTCCGCGTCTTGGACCTTGCAGTGATGTTGAGACGCAGGTTTCAACCCTCGCGCCTTAGTGCTACGCTAGTGGCGATGACTAGCCTTACATCTGGAGTTTGGCTTCTGCTTTTTAACGACTTGTCTTCAGTGATTTTTAGACAGTTTACAGAACCCCCTCCAAAGTTTTCGATATTCCGTAATTGACTGGGACGAATTTCGAAATACTTTGGACTCTGGTTGGATTCATACTTCTTATGATTGGACTGACAATCATTTGAGATACTCTGAGCTTGATCTTATCTGGAGTATGGTCTTCGTGAGTGTACTGTAAAAACCCTTTGAAGCACCAGGGATGATCATGGTGAGTGTCTAGATACGCAGTTCAGACCTCCTCAGTGCTCTGAGCTGGTTGTTGGTGTACTGTTGAACCAGGGGTAAACAGTCGTCTGCTTGTGCCAGTGTACTGTTGAACTGATTGCAGAAGTAAAGACTGAATGCAAGTCTTGTAGACGCAGAGGTCATGTTGTTCTGGAGACGCAATCCTCACTTGGAGTAGGGACGCATCTATTAATTTGCTGAAGAAACGCGACTTCTGGAGGGACGCGATCTTTGAAGTGAAGACGCAGCTTTCACTCTGTTGATGGGCGCGACTCTAATCTTGCTGAAGAGACGCGACTTTTAGAGTGGAGACGCGATTTTGGGCCCCTGAAGAATGACGCGCGGGTCTTCAGCTGGTCGGTAGGGACGCGGCTCTGACTCAATAGAGATGCGACTCTAGTCCCTTGAGAGGGCATCCTTGAAGCGCGAACCTGCGTCCTGATAAAGGAGACGCAGCCTTCAAGTTCAGGATGCAGCTTTCAAGTCTTGTGAATGGGTGTGAGCTCAAGACGCAATTCCTGAATAGTCATTAAGGGTGGATCCCACTCACTGAGGAGACGCGGCTGTGGACCACTTTAGGAGACGCGGTTGTGGGTTCCTCAAGATTGACGCACGGGTCTCAGCTGGTTGATGGGGACGCGACACTGGCTCAATAGAGACGCGGCTCTTGATAGGGCGCAAACTCAGGCTGTACTGAGTTCATGATTGAGACGCGAATGTTATCTGCAGTAGAGGCGTAATTTTGGGCTCCTCGAGAAGACTCGCAGGTCTTCGCTGGTTGTTGAGGACGCAAACTTCAGGACACAGCTTTTAAGTAATGTGAATTGGTGTGAACTCAAGACGCAATTCGGTGGACCCAGCTTGCTAGGAGATAGGACTTTGGACCACTTCAGAAGACGCGATTGTGGCCCTTCAGTAGGAATGAAAGAAACGCAGCCTTCGGGTTCATGAAAGGACGCGACCTTTGAGTCTGCGCCTGACGCATCCTCCTAAGCGTCACATGCAGCCGTCTTAAAGATCTTATTAGATCTTTAAATGCCAAGTCGGCGTTAACGATTGGGGACTTGTGTCCTTCGATGTTCCCGAAGTGGCAATCTACGCGTCAGCTCCTTATTGGACTTGATGTTCGTGCGGGAATTAAGGCTGATGGCTTTAATTTTTATGCCATTAATTGTAAGCCTTATGGCTTGCCTATAAATAGGCCTCATCCCTTAATAGTCTACTATTCAGACTGTTTCTCTTTAAGAACATGCGCTCTGAGGGCCTTCGTTTTGATTTATCCTTCTTCCCTTCCAAGGGATGTGTTCCAATGAACAGTAAGTACTCAAAACTTTCATGCCTTCCTTTAATCTTTTCAGAGATTATCACTGTCAAGTGAATTCAAGATCAAAAAGCATCGCTTTAAGTGCTTTCACGGCCGTGCCTTGATGCATAAAGTTCAACCTCTAGAGAATTCTTCTCCGGGTAGGAACCAGTTGTCGCCATGAAATACTCAGTCCCGCTGAGTTTCTGTTTTCTTGTCCCTTGAAGAGATTTGATCTCTTGATCTTCTCTTGAAATCTGAGTGATGCGCCCATGTTTGGAAGTCGCGTCTTTCAGGCTTCTTGATGAAGCGCGAGCTCATGACTTTGAACTCTAACTCACAAATCCTTTGACGCGAGTGTGATAAACTCTATACTTGGATCTTGAGACGCGAGCTTTGTACATAATGCCCGCGTTTGAGGTTCTTGACTTAAAGAATTTTAATTCTTTCGAGTTCTCTAGACTTAGATGTGGCAACCCTGTTTCTTAAATGCGGGTGTGGCGACTTCTGCGTCTGATCTACCTCGCATCTCGTATCTTGGACTCGAATCTAAAACCAGATCGTGTTCAGATCTACGCTGGTTAAATCCGCGTCTGAAGTTCACAACTTCAACCGCGTCTGCCCTTGTGTCCTGACTTAACAGAATTTAACCCTTTGGTTTTTTCTTCTTGCAGGTTCTGGTAGTCTCCGTCAGTCTTACACATCTTCACTGGGCTTGGCGAGCATTAGGGGAATCAAAGCTCCTGTTCATGGGCGAGGAGGATTCGTGCGGTTAATGACATCCGTCAAGACCTTATTGGACATGACGCACCAGCACTGCCCGGGTTTGTCATGGTCACAGTGGGTATGGCGGTGGATATGGTGATGGGTATGGCCTCTTGCAGGTCACGGAAAAAAGGACGTCACCTGTAAGGTCTCAGATCCTCCCTTCACCAATCTTACTCCCAGAAGTGACATCGAGAAAAAATTCATGCTCATTAGATGACTTTCTGGTGGTGGAGATGTTCATCAACGAAGGATTACAGCCCACGCCAGTTGGTCGGGTGAAATCAGAATGTTCTTCTGCATTTCGACCTCAAGAAATACCATTGTTCTTGGTCAGCGATGAGCTTCTTCAATGTTTACACATGTATCATGGAGTAATCAACATCCGATCGTCTTAACACTAATCAGCCTTTCTTCGGCGCTCTTTCAAACATCTTGTATTTGGAGCAGTGTAAATGTCTTGAGGAGTGAGTGCAACCTTTCGCTGAGAGAGAGGGACTTCTTTATACTCCTTTATTGTAACACTCAATCTTATTATATAAGAGAGCGTCTTGTATCACTTTCATATGTTTGAATATCAATAAAAGTGACATATTTTCTTGTCTCCTTATATGTCTTGAATTCCTTTTTCGCATTGAAAATCAGACACATAGAAGTAGGAATTCTTGACTTGTTAAAAATGCGATAATTATCTTAACAAGTCAAAGTTGGAGAAAAATTCCGTTTCAGGAATTTAAGAATGCTGTGAGAGGTGCGATGTTAACTTGATAGGAGTAGAATAATTTTCGTGAACTTGCCAATCTATGAATGAGAATGACAAGTGAAGTTTCCAACTCTACGAAGGATTACAAATGAGTATTCATCAGAGGTTTAATATTAACTTGACTAGGACTCAGCTGGGGATTTGATGGAAACACTGCTAGAGGGGTAATGTTAACCTAACAATGTTTTTTAAGTAGACTTGTTATTCTGTTAACAAGAATAATAAGGGAAACTAGACTCACGGGGATCTAGGAGAACTTTTACCGTTAGAGGTGTGATATTAACTTAACGGGTTAGATTAAATCTTGTCAGGAATGTGATGTTAACTTGACAAAGATGTAAGTCAGAGGTGTGATATTAACTTCACTCAATGAGAGTTTCAGCTTCATTTGGGAAGACTGAAAGCGTCACTGTCATAGGTGTAATATTAAACTTGACAGTGAAGGTAATGCTAGAGGTGTAATTTTGAACATGGCATTGGTCATCTCGACTTCGACAAGAAAGTCCGAGGGAAAGTCATAGCCATAGGTGTAATGTTGAACTTAGCGATAAACTGAACGCTAGAGGTGTGATGTTAAACGTAGCGTCGCTCAACTCAGCTTCGATACGGAAGTTTGAGGAAAAGTAACTGTCAGAGGTTTAACATTAAACTTGGCAGCAACTTAATCACTGTTAGATGTGTAGTGTTAAACTTAACAGTAATTTGTCAGAGGTATAATGTTAACTTGACAGCAATCGATTTGCGATATGAGCAATTTTGAGAACTTGTCATTCTATTGATGAGAATTGACAAGTGAAGTTTGGAATGTCAGAGGTGTAATGTTAACTTGACAAAAATTAGTTTGTGATAAGAGCAATTTTGAGAACTTGTCATTCTATTGATGAGAATGACAAGTGAAGTTTGGAATGTCAGAGGTGTAATGTTAACTTGACAAAAATTGGTTTACGATAGGAGCAGTTTTGAGGACTTGTGACTTCATGTAGAGGAGAGACAAGTGAAGTTCGTACTCGCAGGGGAGTATTGAGATTTTTTCATTGTCAGAGGTATAACGTTAACATAACAATGATTACATTTGTGGACCTACCACTCTATGGAAGAGAATTGGTAGAGGCTTTTGGTGGAAAGTAAACTAAATTGTCAGAAGTTTAATATTAACATGACAACCGTTAATTTCCTGGGGACATGAAAAGTTCACCGTTAGAGGTGTGGTATTAACATAACAGCAAGGATTTTTAAAGAATTCGTTGTCAGAGGTTTAATATTAACTTGACAGAATCAATTGGGGATTGAAAAATCTGGTTTGTCAGAGGTTTAATATTAACTTGACAGAATCCACTGGGGATTGAAAAATTTGGTTTGTCAGATGTTTAATATTAACTTGACAGAATCTAGTTCATTTCATTAGGGAGAGGAACACCGGTATTTTTGTGGTCCTACCATTCTGTGGGTGAGAATTGTAAGAGATTTTAGAGGAGAGAGCGGGACCAAGTCCACTAGGATTTTTAGCAAACCCTCAGCTATCAACGGATTTGGCGTACCTTTACCAACTACCGTTTGAGTTAGCTAGTCATGCTATTCCCCTCAGCATGATGAGTTGTTGAAGACTTATGTTGGGCTTAAAAGCTAATATTTTCCTCTATCCTTAGCCGTCGGAGGCGTCGGATGTCAGTTAGAAGATTAACTAAGCTAAAACTAAAGTTTCGCATTTTGTTTCTTTCTCAGTATTTACATCATCCATCATGATGCATCTAGTGCTTGATTAGCTTGACACTGATCTAACGTGATGTGATCTAGTAAAGGAAAGAAGCTCTTCTTGGATCTGGAGTTTTGATCAGAGGTGCAGTATTAACTTGATCGGGGGAAGAGCGCTATCAAGGATAGTATTTCTTCAAGAATTTGCCATTGATTGGCATCATAAGCGTATCACCATCTGAGGTTATGAGGCGATACGCTCCATTTGAGTAGACCGACTCTACTACAAATGGTCCTTCCCATTTGGGTTAGAATTTTTCTTTTGTCTAGTGTGTCATCACCATTGGCCTTCTGACAGCTAAGACAAGGTCACTTTTCTTGAAAGTTCGCTCCTTGACTTTCTTGTTGAAGGCTCTGGTAATTCGAGCTTGGTAGGGTTCGATTTGCTGTTGAGCTTGCAGACGTTTATCATCTAAAGCCTCCATCTCTTGGAGTCGCAGTCGATACTTCTCCTCATTTGTCATCTCTACTATCAAGGCGACGCATAGAGATGGGATTTAGATTTCTAGCGGGAGTACTACTTTACACCCATATACCAAAGAGAATGTGTAGCTTTCATTGGGGTTCGGACCGTTGTACGATAGGCCCATAAGCATTCACCTAACCTGTCGTCCCAGTCACGTTGGCTTTTCGAGATGAATTTCTTGAGAAGTTTTTCAATAGTCTTTTTGAAAGCTTCTGCGAGGCCGTTAGCAGCTGGGTAGTATGCCGTTGAGGACACACTCTGAATTCTGAACTTATTGCAGAGCCTCTGAAAAGCCTGACTGACGAATTGGGGCCCGTTGTCATGGATAATTCGTCGTGACACACCAAAACGATAGATGACATGATGCTTTAGGCATTTGATCACATCAGATGTCTTTACCTCCCTCAAAGGAATAGCTTTGGCCCATTTAGAGAAGTAATCGGTTATAAGATGAACAGATGTCCTTTGGATGATGGTGGGCTGATAGGGCCGACTACGTCCATCCCCCACATCTCAAATGGCCAGGTAGAGGTTGTAGAGCGAAGATATTTTGATGCTTGATGGATAAAATCACCATGGACTTGACAGGCGTGACATCGTTTGGCACATGTGATGGCATCCGGATCATCTTAGGTCAATAATATCCCAGTCTTTGGAGTCGATCCCCAAGCTTTGGACCAGGCTAATGAGCTCCACACATGCCATCATGCGCTTCTTGGAGTACTTCCTGTGCCTCCTTTTGTGATAGGCAGCGGAGGAGGATCCCGTCATGCGATCGGCGATACAGTGTTCACGTGATCGCATTATAATAGAATTTGGGGGCTTTCCTTCTAATGGCAGCCGCTTCTTTGGGATCATTAGGCAGGATGCCATATAAGGCATAGTCGATGTACGAGAATCGCCAATCCCTAAGCTCTGGACCGGCCGAAGTTTCAAGAGCTTCTTTGGTTTGACAGTCTCTATCGGCTTTTGGTGATCTTCAAAAGTGACCCTTGGACAATACAAGTCGTAGCTGTTGACAAGTATTTTCTCTACCACTCCGGCTGGAAGGGCTAATGAGGCAGCGAGAGATGCCAGTGCATCTGCATGCGCATTTTGCTGGCGTGGTACATGGTCGATGTAAAAGTTTCTGATCCTCACGGCCATGTGAATAGTTGCGTTGTAATAGGGTATTAAGTCTTCATGTCTGACTTCGTACTCCCCACGAACTTGGTTAACGATGAGTTTAGAGTTACCGTATGCCTCGAGATTTTTAACACCAATCTCATCGGCGATTTGCATTCCAATCAAGAGGTCATTGTATTCCGCTACATTGTTGGAGCAGGTTCTGTTAATGGGAAACTCGAGGGATCACATAGTTCTGTGAGGAGACCAGTATTACCCCTACTCCGGCTATGACATGCCCTTGCGGACATGTTCTCGATGCACCGTCGAAGAAGAGTTGCCACACTTGTTTTTCAAAAGATGTCTGGGTCAGACAAACTTCAGCGACTTCGTCTGGGAGATCTTCATAAAGTTTAGTTGCTCTCGGATCTGGATGTTCAGCCAGGAAATCTGCCACTGCTTGTCCCTTCACGGTTTTTTGTGATAAAAAGCGCATCTCATATTGGGATAGCAGTATGGCCCATTTTGCCAGCCGACCATTTAGTGACGATGGCTTCGTCATGAACAACCTCAAATGGTTGACTTTTGATATAACATCTATAGTCTGGCCCACTAAGTAGTGTCGCATTTTCTGGACAGCGAGCACCAACGCCAAGCATTCTTTTTCGATCGGGTTGTATCGATACTCGGCTCCGATCATAGTCCTACTCAGATAATAGATTGCTTGCTAATGGCCTTGATCATTATTTTGAGATAGCAAAGCTCCTAAAGAATGATCCATTGCTCGAACGTATATCAGGAAAGGTTTTCCCGATACCGGAGCTGTAAGGACCGGTGGTTGTGTGAGGTATCGTTTGATTTCCTCGAATGCTTGTTGGCAATCATCATCCCAGATGAATGAGACACCCTTTTTCAACAATTTGGTGAAGGGTTGGCATCTTCCGAAAAGATTTGAGATAAACCTTCGGATGTATACTAGTCGTCCTTGCAATCATTTAAGCTCCCTGAGATTCCTCGGAGGTTGCATCTCCTGGACAGCGCGAACTTTTTTTGGGTCTAAGTGAATTCCTTTGGATGTTACTACAAACCCTAAGAATTTACCGCTGGCCACCCCCAAGAAGGATTTGGTGGGGTTCATCTTCAACTGATGTGCCCGCATGATTTAAAAGACTGTCTTCAGATCGGCTACGTGGTCACCTTTGGTGCGGCTTTTCACTGCAATGTCATCAACGTAGCATTCCACTGTTTTACGCATGTACTCGTGGGAAATTGCATTCATAGCTCTCTTTCTTCAGTCCGAAGGGCATGACAGTATAGCAATATACCCCCAGTGGTGTCCTGAAAGAAGTATGTCTTTCATCATCAGGATACATTTTGATTTGATTATACCCTGAGAATCCATCCATGAAGGACATTCGCTCAAACCCGCACGTATTGTCAATCATGACATCCGTGATCGAGAGAGGGAATTCATCTTTGGGACATGCCTTATTTAGATCGCGAAAATCAATGCAAATCTAGATCTTTCCGTTTTTCTTGGTAAGGGGACGATATTGGCCACCCAATCAGGATGTTGCTCCTCCCTAATGAAGCCAGAGTTTATAAACTTCTTGACTTCTGACTGGATTGTTTCTATTATTTCTGGATGGAACCGTCGCTGTTGTTATTTGACTGGCTTCATGTCTGAATTAATGTTAAAGCGATGCATAGTCACTCGAGGATCAAGCCCAGGCATGTCCTCATAATTCCAAGCGAAAATATCTATATACTCTCGCACAAGAGATATTAAATCTTCTTTCTCGGAGGATGATAGGCTTTCGCTTATAAAGATGGGCTTAGGATTAGCCTCATCTCCCAGATTAATCCGGATGACCTTATCTTCCGTGGGTGGTTCACGTTGTTCAAATCGAATATCCCAGAGAGTATTTAGGTGTTAGATCTAAGGATCTGTATCAGACTGGACCATTTCTTCATCTCCGTCTTCCAAGTGGCTTGTTGAAACCATGTTTACTAAAAGTTCTCCGAAGATGTTGCCGACACTAATGTACGATTCCCATGATGACGTGCCAGATGAGTAGTTATAGTATAGTAATTCTTCAGACTCAGAGGCTGACGGAATTAGGGTTGACACATAACGCAAACCCCTGCGAGTTCGATGGTAATAATCAGGGGTTTTCCCTTTCGGAACGAAAGACCGAAGTGGTGTTCTTCTTCTTTTACCGAAGTTCAACCCAGGACCAGATCATACCCCATGCTTTCCATCATTCTGAGTATATTTGGCTCATAATGAGTGAATTGAGGAGATTCATTCTCGCTTTCTGACTCTTCACGAGACATCAGTTCGGACTTGATTTGTCCGAAAAGAATTGATTTTTGGCCTTTACGTCTTGCTGGGACCATGAATACTGATTCGTGTGCTTCACCGACATCTTGGTACGTTTCAAAGGATGACTTCATTGGTACATGCAATGATGTCAGAGCATCCATTGCCGACTAGGGGTTATTATCCACTTCGGTACTAGTGTCTGATGGCACTGAATCAGAAGCGAACACAGAGAAGTAAGCCAAATTTAACTCTTCATTAATATACCACCCGCCTACATCATCGGCGGTGTTATTAATATGAGCTTATTAATACTCGTTACAAGTGGGTCTAATTCCCACATGCACTCTTCTTTCACCTCTGGCTCGGTGTCAGCTTCGTTACCAGAGTCTGGTTCCTCTGATTGTAGGTCCTCATTTGTTTCCAGAGAGTCTTGGTACAGGAGGGAGTCTGTGAAATAGTTCTCTACCCCCTTGAACGGATGTCTTTCGGCAATCAACGTTTGGACTTTCCCACTTTCGTTAATGTACATCATAACTTGGTGGAGAGTGGAGGGGACGATGGAATTACGACGAATCCACGGTCGTCCTAGCAACAAATTGTATGAAGTATCGACGTCGATCACATTGCACGTCACTTCAGACTTTAGGTCCCCGATTTGACATTTAAGCTTGATCTTCCCCATTGGGCGCGTACCATTGGCGTTGAAACCATAGATGGTAGTCTGGGTGGCGCTAAATCGGTGGGTAGGGATCCCTAAGTGCTGCATGACCCCGCGAGGCATGATGCTCAATGTGGATCCTGGATCTACCTGAATGCGGCTTACTTCAGACGATACAATATACCCTGTGAAATACAGGGGCCGATCATGTTTCCCCTTAACCTGCATATCATCTGTCGTGAAGGTGATGTAGGGAGCATTTGGGAGGCATGGAGGCAGTCTTTTACATCCTCCTCCTGTATTACAGCTGGAATCTGGGCCATGAAGTCCTCACCATTAGCTAGGGCTTCCCTTAGAGCTTCTCTTATTGACTTTGATAGTCTCAGGAGCTCGTAAAGGGTGATTCTGGCCGGAATATTAGCCAATTGAGCCAGGACATCAAAGCGGTAAGGTGTTGTAGATCCTTCCGTGTTGTCCTTTGGGAGAGCCTTAGAAAACCGAAGCTCTTTCTGCTTTTCCACCAGTTGCTTCGTGGAGGGCTTGGCTGACTTTGTAGTGGGTTTAGGAGGACTTGCCACCATCTCGTCATACTTTTTTAAATATGACTGACCCGAACGAGTTTCTGCCACGAGCGGTTTATTAAGTTCTGCAGCAAGAACGATTGTTTCCTCTTCTGAATCAGTTAGTGAGGGAACATCAGTTTCACCTTCTCGGGAAGAAGCACACACCACATTACAGTACGAAGCTTTCGCCTTGCCTTTGAACCTTCTGTTAGTAACAGTAGTCCATTACTGCCTGTCCACAAGGTCGGGATGAACCCACATAATTTTCCCCTGAGGTGTAGGGACAGGTACGAGACCCTTTCTCTTGTTGGTGATGTGGGTCCGTATTAATCATTCTTAGTTCCCCTTTCGGGATGGGAACTACTCCGAATGGTATTGGAGGCTGTTTTCCAAACTGAAGAAATGATGTCATATTAGCCGTCACTTTCTTCTGCTCTGGATAGAGCTTTAACACTTCTGCATCAATCAGAGCTTGAAGGATGTCTTTGAAGACGTAGCAGCTCTTGGTGGGGTTCCCTAACATCCTATTATTGGCCCAAAGGCCCATCACTCTAGTTTTGATGATGATTAACTCATGTAGTTATAATACTAATGATCTTGTGTTTAATTAGTCTCAGATTTGTGATCAAGATCTTAGTAGATGTTTAGCTTCAACAAAGGATTTAAAGTTAAGTTTTGGAGCTAGCATTGTTTTCCATTGATTTTGCAAAGGGGAAAACTTACAAAAAAGGGGTCGAGGAGCTTACAAGTAGATCTCCTTTGAGATTCTGGAGAAGTGTGCCGATAGGAGTCTGGTCAGCGCGCGACCACTTTGTCCCTTTGACGATGCGATCGATGGGTTCTCGCCTGGTTCGGGGAATCGGAGAATAGAAGGTTGGTAGAACCCTCTTGTTACTTCTCAAACTGCCTCCACTTGGGAATTCCTTCTTGCCGGTTTTGGAGATTCCTTAAAGGAAGATCTTAGGGTATTAGCACCCTGATTAGAGAAGCAGTTCTCTGAATTCTCTGAATTCTTGGAAGTAAGAGAATAGATCTCTGTTTAGTCGTCTCTCTCTGCCTATGCGCGTGTCTTATGTGTGTGTTTTTGCGCCTCTCGCCTGTTCTCTCTCCTGTGCCTCTGGTGGGCTATTTATAGGGAGAGCAGGGGTATAATTGTCCCTTGAAAATCTGAAAACAGATTGAATTAATCTGTTTAAATCTGGAAAGTAGCCTTGCTGCGAGGCTAGAATCAGCTTCTGCGAAGCTAGGAATAGCAGGTAGCGTCGATCTCCTGATCTGTTTTGATTCTTTCCAAATAATCGAAAGATCTCCCCTGATCTTCTTACCTGTTTTAGGAGAGTCAAGAGATTATGGTAAACAACTATCAAATTTGATCTCAGATTTGATCTTGATTAGATTTGATCTTGATCTTGAATTGATTTGATCTCATCTGGAGATTTAATTGGTCAAAGGTTGACCATCAAAGACCCGCAGCGGAGTTGCTGCGTCAAGCTCACAGCGGAGCGGGAAGAACATCTGGCGAAGTCAGAAGAAAGCTCTTCAGCGAAGCTAGATAACATTTGTAGCGAAGCTACCGAACATCCTTCTGCGTGGTTGCGTGTAGCTTCGAGCGAAGCTAACTCTCTGCGGAGTTAACTGAGTACTTCAGGCGAAGCTGTAAGTTAGCTTACTGATGGAGCTTTGAATGGCTTCAAGGCGATGTTGGACAAACTTTGCCTCTCAGGCGAGGCTATCCCTTTGGGCTCATGTGATGCTAAGTGTTGAGCTAACCTAGCATCTTAGACCTGAGTAGGTCTCTTCAAAGACAATTTGGGCTTACTGTCTGCTTCACTGGATCAGTAGAGTCCCAGTTGCTGATTTGTCCCTCGGAGATGGGTACAGAACTGGTCGTCAGCTTGTCTGTCACTTGTCTTTTGTAAATGTCAACAAGTTTAGACATTGTTCAGGCCAGTCAGGAATCTTGTCTTTTTTAAAGTGTCAACAAGACCCCCTTCAAAGTTTTTGAAAGTCTGCAATGGAATGGTTCAGGCTTCGAAATACTTTGAATTGCTTTGATTGATGGTATGTGAAGTACGAACGTCGCCATGGTAGTTGAGTTCAGCTTCGCTTTCAATCCTGCTTCCGGATTGGAATAAATTTACCAAGGAATCGTGTAGATTCGCGATTCTGGGTAGCTTCGCGTCTGGGTAGCTCCACGTCCGAGCCTCCCGGAGTAGATTCGCTTCCAATTGGTCTTGGAACGTCATTCTCGAGACTAACTGCTTTCGGCTAGTTACGAGAAGGATTGCCCCTTTTTCGAAGTTAGAATAACCTCACTTGCATTAACGAGGAAGATTATTGCCTTCTCGTGCATTTTCGAGGGAGACTATTCCCTTTCTCAAGGCTCAGTAAATGACTTAAATTCGCTCGCGCTTCTAAGCTTGAAGCAGCGGCGGTGCGACCAGGCCATGAGGCCTATAAATAGGGCACTTGAAGCCCTCTACAGAGAAGCAGTCTATTCATGACATCTCCTGGTTGTTCAGAGAAGTAGATTCAGATTTCTGAAATAGTGGGGGTGCCCACTTTGGTCATTAATCGGCCAAGAACTGGTGAGTCTCGGTCATCCAGAGACTTTACCAATAGACTAATGACTTTAGGGAGTTTATCTCCCTTAATTTTAGCTTTATCAGCTGCCTCAGGGATTGATTTTCCTTGTTCTTCATTTTGTATCTGACTGGTCTTGATCTATTGAATCTGCCTGTTAAGTTTGCCACATAGGCAAGAATTGAGACCTAGTCTCTTCAAGTTTGAACCAGTCTTGCCATACAGGTGGGGTCAAGACTGTGTCCCTCTAGATCAGTCTGGCTTAGCCATATACGCGAGGCTAGGACTTGGCTTATGCTAAGCTAGCCCATCATCACTGTGCAAGCGAGGGTATCCTCTGATTAATTGAAATTAATCCTTAAATTGCAACTGAATCGGATATAAATTGCTTCGCCCCAAAGAATTTGACTTAGCGTTTTACTTTTGCAGCTTTTCCTTTGATTTACTTCTAACTTGTTTCCAGTTTGGGTTGCAGTGAACTGTGCCCGCTAGTCTTTTGTTTTGATGAAGGAGACCAGAAAGTTGCCTTTTACTTTTTCAGTTGAAACTTTAAATCCTAAGCATGAGGAACAAACTGGGGCAGCTGATGTGTGTTCCCAGAAGAGGTTGGCAGTCACTTATCCGAGATGATCCACTTCAAGGCGGGGCTGGTAATCGCTTATCCGAGATGATCCACTTCGGGAAAGCGGACGTCACCTGTAAGGTCTCAGATCCTTTGCCAATTTTCATCAAAGACGATCCTGCTTTCTGGTGGCAACGGTCCTTTGCCAATTTTCATCAAAGAAGATCCAACTCCTGATGGCAAAATCTGCCATTATGCGAAGGATTACGGCCTTGTGCAGGAGGAAGGCCTTTCATGTCCAGTTAGTTTCGCTTGGAAGTAGATAGGACCACTTGTATGCCTTTGAAGCAAATGATTCTGTTGTAAGAAACACAACCTTGATATAGCAGTATCAATGTATCTTCCCTTTTGAATCAATAAAAGTTTATTTGTGCTGTTCTGCTTTGTTTCTCTCCTTTTTGATTCGAGAACACCTGAAGTGGACTAGCTTTAGTAACTCCTTTCCTTAGGAGGGATTAGAAGCTCTCAGCGGAGCTAAACTCCCGGCGAAGTTAAAGACAGAATCCTTATCTGAATCAGGAACGAGCTTCCAGCGAAGCTAGCATGAATTCTCTGCGAAGTTCGAGCTCTCAGCGGGGTTAAGGTTCATCTTTCGGCGAAGTTACTCAAGCGTTGCATGAAGTTGACGCTGAACTCATGGTGGAGTTAGCCCTTAGCGGGGCTGAAGCAACGCTTCTTGGGAAGGCACTTTAGGCGCCGTTTCAAATTAATTTGAAATGACTGCATGCACGCCTTTTGAGAAGGCGACATTTAGGCAATCATCAGCCTATAAAAGCCTGATCGGGCTGAAAGAGAAGGCACCACTTCTCTTTGAATTTTCAGAGCACTGCAAGCCCTTTCTTCTTCTTTCTTCTTCGTTTGAGAATTCAAGAACTTCTTCAGTTCTCCAATGGCTCCCAAAAGACGAGTAGGAAAAGAGGTAGCAACCTCTATGACGGAGGGTCCTTCTCCTCCTCCGGTCATCGAACGACCTATCGAGAGTAGGGATCTTTCCCTTTTGACCAGAGATTTTCATATCACTTTTAAAGCCAATTTCTGGCTATCTTCCGATGAATCCAGAGTGATCAATCATGATCTCGTGATCTTAAGGAGTTCAATTCCCTGAATTTCCCTTGATTTCTTGATTGGGAATCTTAGGACCGAAGGGTCCCTTCTTCAAGCTTCCAGGCGAAGCTATCCCTTAGGTGGTTCACATCCTATTGAATGATAGGGTGCGAAGCTAACCTTTGGAGTGTAACTGAAAAGGACCTTAATGCCCTTAAAATAAGCTTTAGGCAATAATACCTTTCTGACGAAGTTAGCCCCTGGGGCTTTGTCGCATTCTGTTGTTCGAGGTCAAGCTTCCAGAGCGAAGCTAACACTTGGATATTTTCCTGCATCCTGCTTTCGTGTGGAATGCGGAGTTACGCTGCAGCTGCGAAGCTAAGCTTCGGAGCGAAGCTATCATTAGGCCAGCTTCGCTCGGAGAGCGAGGCTATGCCTTAACAAAAATTGCATTCTTGTTTTAGTTCTTGTTTGGCTGATGAACTAATCATAGTTTCTCCTTATTCTTGCAGTGCACTATACTCCTGGTCCTCTGAACAGTCTCTTTGGCACAGCCAGGAGGCTAGATGGCAACGTCAGCCTACAGTTTCAAGGGCAGGCTTCACTATTCAGCGAGCGAAGCGCTTCTGCTCGGGATGCACTTATTCATGGTGGGGATCAGCACACCATGAGGAGCATCTTAACTACTGCTCCCCTTGAAGATTCTGACCGAAGAATCTATCGAAAGCCCGGCTTCATGTTCGGAGATGCAGCGCCAGACAACGATCACCAGCTGCTAGCCGGAGAGGGGCAGTGGATTTTCAAATTGGATGGTGAGAAGTACTATCTCCCATCTAGCAAGTGGCATTTTCCCTTATCCTTCTTTCAATGTGTGACGAGGGCTCAAAAGATGCAGTGGCAAGTAACTCGGACTACTGACTCCGTTCACGTAGGGAAGTTGATAATTCCGTCTCCCGATTACACAAGGGCGGGTCCTCCTCGCTGTATATTGGGCCTCCACCCTGGGAATGTACTTCCAGACATCCTAGTGGGAGAAAACCCCGCAGTGGTTCAGACCTTTGGAAATCAGTTCTTTAAAGTTTGTGGCAATTATTCAGCCACTGATTTCAGGACTCCATGGTGGATTCACCCTCCCAAGGCATGGTGGAGGGACTTGACTCTATATGTCCTTGCTCATTTTGAGGAGGATCTGGAGAGGCTGGGACATTATGAGGCCATCAGGGCGACCTGTTATGGCATTCAGATGAGCGTAGCAAACTTCTACGCCATCTTTGAGTTATACTGCCCAGCTACAGGGACCTTCTTCACCCCTGTTGGCGAATTGGGTATGTCTTTGCACGAGATGTGGTAAGTCTCTGCTCTGCCTTTGGGGTCTTTTCCATATGAAGAATATTTCCCGTGCGAGGCGGAATTGACACTTCTGGAGAAGCAGAAGCCCGCTTTGCTTGAGACCTACCGGGAATTAATGTGTCACCTGTACATTTGCTCTAGCATGCATGGGAGCAATAAGGGAGCTTCATACAGTTTGAAGAGCTGGGGAAATTATTTGTTCCCCGACTTGGAAGGTACTCCTGAAGCGGCTCATTGTGGAGTTGCAGATAAAGCCATCTTTCGCCGGATGCAAGAGCACTCTCAAGGTGATTTAATTCTGGAAGAATATGACGGACCCTATATGAAAGGCGATATTCTTCAGAGTTTCCACCACTAGGCTCGTCGACCGACGTCCCGGAAGTAAATTCTGGCTGGTTTTTGACGGTCTGGTTGAAGAGATGTATGGTGCCGTCTTCGTCTGACGATGTCATTCATACGACTGTCTTATTGCCTGCCATTCGTCTAGTCCATGGTCGTTCTCTTGGACTTCTTCCAGCCATGGTGTGTTGTATTCAAAGAGGCCTTCGTGCAGTGACGGAGGCTTTCTGTAGGCCACCAACAACGAAGCGGGGAAAGGAGACTATCTTTCCTCGCGACGGACCAAACCCCAGAATATGTCTGCCATATACTTATTTGATGGCATGGTTCACCCTTCACTGTCCTTCCATCATCCAAGCCGGAGAGGAGCCCCTAGAAGGTGTTCGAATGGCGCTTTTCCGTCGATTCGAGGGGTGTTCATGGTCAAAAACTTATGTGGCTGCGGTCCGTAAGCTGTTGTGCCGTCATGACGTCTATAGCCTTTTCCGATGCTTCCCCTACATTCACGATGCGGGCTATGGTGAAGAATTCAAGGATGTGGGAGAAGGGCAGACGTCATTGAGTCGGGGAATTTTCGAGTGGCTGGTTAGCATCCGACCATCACACTTGTTGTATAGAAGTGGGGATACCTGTTACCTGGAGCCCTATGTTCCGAGTCAATTTTCTCATCAGTTTGGGTATGACCAACTGTATGTAGGCAATCCAAACAGCAGTCTGGCCTTCATGGGGAGTCTCATCGATGGAGCTCATGCCTGGCGGTTCTTCATTGCTAGCTGTACTGAGGCGCGACTGTGCACGCCGCTAAGGACTCCGAACCTTCTGACGACCCTGGGATTCTACCAGTGGTATAGAACTTTAAACTCCACACCCACTGAATTTTCTATTAATTTCTTTGTTGTGAAGTTAATCTCTCAGCGGCTGAAGCGAAAGGTCACTGAGAAGAGCGAGGGTAAGAGGGTCCGCGTTCCAGGCCTCGGGGAATTCATTGCCGTTGATGATAGCGAAGCCTCGGATGCAGGAAGTCCTCACTTTGAAGCGGATACGGGTGTCGAAGCTCCAACAGCTGCTTCTGGTGGAATAGGCATGGCCCCCATGGAACATGTTGATGTGAAAGAAGTGGAGGAAGAAGATCCTGACGTCCACTTCAAGCGAAAGCGGGAAGGTGGTCTCGTAGGAAGAGGGTAGTGAAGAAGCCTTGTCGCTACGTTCCTACGGTTATTGCAGAGGGTGAATCATCTGCAGTGCCTCCTCATCCTGCTCCATTAGTCATTAGGTTGTCAGCTCCTAGGCAGACTACTGGTAAAGCTGCTCCGGACCTGGATAAGATCAACTCCGTTCTTATAATATACTTCTTATGTGTTCCATATAGCTCATTGTTTACTTTATGATTCAGGAACTGAGGCGGTGAGAAGCCCGAGAGTTGAGGCTACCGGAGAACAGGGGGAGCATTATGATCCCTTGTTCACTTATAGGGAAGGCGATGAGGCTGGCTATTTCGCCGTCTAGGAAGAGTCTGGAGGTGATGCGGCCGATGTAGGTCCTTCGGGTGCTGGGACTTCAAAAGGAAGTCCCGTAGCTTCTAGCTCTTTTGGGTGGACCACGGAGGGTTTGGCAAGTGAAGGTGGGCCGGCCATTCGTGTTGATTCTACCAAAGATTTTCCAATGGAGACTGCAGGGACTGATGCAGCCGTCAAGACGATTGAGGCGACATCATCTTTTGGTAGTGTTTCGACCTTTTTACTCCTGCTATTTATTATGCCTTGCTTAAACAAAGTCTTGCTGTAGGTGTTTCGTCTCTGGGTGCATCGACTTCAAGAGAGCCAACCAATCTTCCTGAGGGAACTAGGGGTGAAGTAAGTACTTCGACCGCGGTGGATGCTGCCGAGTTGGATGCTTTGTATCACTGGTTGCCCTCTTATTGTTGGCCCAAGAGGTTACACTCTCCAATTGTTTTGTGTTTTGATGATGACAAACCAAATATGAGCTATTTGGTACTAACAAGTTTGTTAAGATAAGTTTCAGGTTTGTACCATGTTTAGAGACCATTCGCTTAGCTATTGCAAGAACTTCTAAGTTCCACAAAGCAAGAAAGGCAAATTGCACATCAAGGAAGGATCATAGAAGAGAAGGCACTAGCAAGGCATTGGATGGCTCAAAGACTTGAAGATAGCTCAAGAAGTCTTCATGTAATTTGTTTTTCAGTTTATAGTATGTTAAAGAATAGTGGATAGGTTTGAAGCTCTATCACACACGTTTTTGCGCACATGCTCATTCCAAAATAATTTCTTATAAATTATACAAAAATATTTTGCATACAAGATTTTGCCTACAGATATATGTTTGTGTTTTATACTAATCCCTGTTCAAAAGTATTTTTGATAAAATCAAAATCCTCTTTTATTTCTTTTTCATTTTGGCTTTTTGACCTGATCCGGTCGACCGGGTCGGTCGACCGAGCCTATGTCAGTCTGGTCCGGTCGACCGGACCAGTCGACCGAAGTCCTGGCAGCTGCACGTATCCGTGTGCACGTCTGTCGGTCGACCGGGGCGGTCGACCGGAATATTTATTTTTGTCACAGTTTGTATCAGTCGACCGGGTCGGTCGACCGATATCCTGTAACGGTCAAATTTTTTATACTACCGGTCGACCGGCCCGGTCGACCGATCCGACCGTTTGAACAGTAACGGGCAGATTTTTAAGGGCTGTTTATTTTTGCCTTTTGTGTTTAAAAATCCGTTTAAGGATATATTTTGATCTAATTACCTCCTAAACATCAGTAAATATGTTTTATCCCTAAACCCTAGCCCTCTCCTATAAATAGGGGTGTTTGGGGAGAGATTGGTTACAACAACAATCTTTGCAAAAATTCAAAAGATTAAGGCTTTCAAAGTTCTTGGTTTTTGTGCTAAATTCTCTCAATTTTCTGAAGGGTTTTCAAAAGTTTTTCTCTGATTTCAATTTCTTTTCCTTACACAAAAAGAGCTTCAATTCTACTCATTATTCTCTAAGGACCTTTTGTAAGGGAAGAGATTTTTGAAAGAGAGAGTTTGTGGTCTTTTGACTACCAAGGAAATCACTTGTTCTTGAGATTGTAGGAGTTGGGTACTCCATTGTAATTGTTCATTGTGATAGTGGAAGTAGCTAGAATCCTTCTGGGGAAGGCGGGGAGTAGAGCTGGGTGCTCGAACCTCGATAACATATCTTTGTGTTTGCGATTGGTTTACATTCTTGCAAATTCTTACTCTATATTGCTTGCTCTTATTATTTACTCATCATATTCATTGTCATACTTACTTGCTAGCATTCATCTTGTGATTGTTGTAGCTTCAAATTTTTAATTTGCCCTTGATTAGCATTGTCACCTATTCACCCCCCCTCTAGGTGACTTTTCACTTATCAGCCTGAACCAGCCAGAGGAACTGAAATTAAGGGGACAGTAATCATGGAACCAACCTCACTTCCAACTATATCGGTGAGTGAGATGCCATTGGTTTCGCCAGTGCCGCCTATCTTACCAGTCCTACTTCTCCAACATTGGTGGTTGAGCCAGCTCTCCCGAAAATAGTCACTAGTCCTACCTCAGTTGTGGCTAGTGTACTGGTTTCAATGAGGACTCCTCCGAGATCACCGACGACCCCTCATGTTGTTGCAGCCAGTGCTTCTATTATTTTCTCCATAGTTACACCGGTGAAGCCAGTGGAAACTCTGTCTTCAGGGGTTGCTCGTTTGCCGGGAGTAATTGAGGCCGAGAACGAATTCGTGGCTGAGTTAGTCGACAGCTTTTATAAGAGCTTGAAGCGATTTATTGCTTTGGTCTTGAAGGGCTCGACTACCTCGTTCTCCACTTTAAAGGTGGTCCACTCCCGAAGCATTGACAGTATCCGAGACTTTGGAGGGGATGACCAGGCCGCCATATTGGAGCTTCTGGTGGACAGACTCAAGAGGGATGTGGACGAATGACGCCGTCTTAGCCATTCGGATCTGGAGTCTTCAGTTAACGAACAGCTTGCGCATCTTATTGCTCAGATGCATGAAGCTCATCTCGCCGCTCAAGAAGCTGCTAAGGTCATTTCTTCTGATTTGAAATCCTTGGAGACAAGAAAAGTAGAGCTTGGGGATGCTTTAGACGCTTCTAGTAGTGCTCTTCTTGATGTTGAGGATAAATTTGAAAAGGCCAAGGAAATGATCAGGAAGGCTAATCTTCTTTTGTCCAAGGCTGAACCAGTGTGTCTTGAAGAGACTGCCCGGCTTGAATAGCTTAAGGCCCAGAATGACGAAGTCTTGTGGCATGAGCTAGCACAGAGAGTAACCTTGGTTGAAATTGAAGCTCGCTTGGCCCAGACGGTGAGCTTTAATGAGGCCGAGTTGAGGTCGCAGGCGCTTATCAGGGCTGCTGAAGAGAGGAAGACTAGGCTAGTCACTCTTGAAGAACGAATCAAATCCTATGAAGCACCGTCATAGCTTGTAATATGTGCATTCATGTATCCCTCATTTGGAATCAATAAAAAGTGATTTTATTTTGACTCCCCTGTTGTATTTCCAACTTGTTTTAGCTTCTGAATTCTCGCTTTCAAGTTGTATTGCAGCCATTTGAGAAAATAGTCCTTACTGGACTAAAAGATGAGACATGGCTATCTGCCGGTTCAGAGGTCGCAATGACGTAACCGAGTAAGAAGCCGCCAAGCTCAAAATTTCGTCGTATGATGACAAAGAAATAGTCCTTGCCGGACTGAAAGATGAGACTTGGCTATCTGCCGGTTCAGAGGTCGCAATGACGTAACCGATTGAGAAGGCACCAAGCTCAAGATTTTGTCATATAATAACAAAGAAGTAGTCCTTGCTGGACTGAAAGATGAGACTTGGCTATCTGCCGGTTCAGAGGTCGCAATGACGTAACCGATTGAGAAGCCACCAAGCTCAAAATTTTGTCGTATGATGACAAAGAAATAGTTCTTGCCAGACTGAAAGATGAGACTTGGCTATCTGCTGGTTCAGAGGTCGCAATTGTAAGTTCACCTAGAGGGGGGGTGAATAGGTGATGGCTAATCTAAGGTCACTTAATGCCAAATAATGCGAAATTAAAAACTATTATGACCTAAACAAACTATTACACTAAACACCACGTATAACACAAGAGTGTTGCCGAATTCCCCGTGAAGGGCTCTGGACAAACTCCTCTAGATTCCCCTGGATATGGGTTGAGGTGCCGCGTTGGCTCTCTTGGTTAAATACAAGTGTTAGCAAACAAACCCAAGCAAGTATATCAAATAAGCACACAATGAATATCTAGCATATAAAGATGAGCACAATAAAAGTATGCAAGATATAAACAAAGAGACAAAGAGAGAGAGAGTCAGCAATCGCAAACACAAGGGATTTGTTTCAAGGTTCGAGCACCCTTGCTCTACATCCCCGCCTTCGACACACGAAGGATTTCCACTAAAATCGATCCCACCGGATCACTCGGTGCCGCAACACCTACAGGCTCTCGGACTCCCTAGTCCGTACACACGCAAGCCCACCGACTCGCCGAGGCCGCACCTCAAACAAAGAGTTCGCACCCGAACCCGAAACACCGAGTCCACACTAGGACCCGAAACAATTGCGAACACACACATCCGCCTCCTCAAAGAAACAAAGTAGAACTTTGGTGATCACAACTCTTGATCACCTAAAATCCTCTCACAATAACACTCCTATAGGTAGTTATAGCAATGGATAGCTCAAGTGTTGTGTGAGAAAACTAGGATGGAAGTGGTGGAGGAAAACTCAAGGAATCTCTTTTAAACACACTCTTAAATAAAAACTCCCCTTTTGATTGAAAGTATTAGCTCTCAATTTAGTGGAGAAAACTCTTTTAATGGAGTGGGAAAAACTGGCTCAAAGTCCACTAGAAATCTTGGAGAAAAACAATGCCCAACCCCCAAATTTATAGGCTGGAAAAACTAGCCGTTGGGGTCTGTCAGGCCTGTCGGTCTGGCCAACGATCATATTTCAGACCGTTTGAGCCATCGGTCGACCGGGCGGTCGACCGAGCCAGGATACAGAGAGCAAACTCTCTGTCCGGTCGACCGTGCGGTCGGCCGGGGCCTTTCCAGAGAGCAGAGCTCTCTGGACAGTCGACCGAGTCGGTCGGCCGGCCCTCCTGCAGAACTGGCGTGCACGTCTGTGCACGTCGGTCGACCGACTTCAGCCCCAGTCGACTTGGTTGGTCGACTAGTCGACTGGCTGAAGCCTGAAACAGAAAAACCAAAGGGATAAAAACTTGGTCTTTTGGCTCACAAAAAAATCCCATAAATTCACAGAAAATCTACAAAAATAGTTTTACCAATATACTTTGATAAACAAACATGCTTGCACAAAATCAAGACATGTTACAAATGTTTTGGACTATTTTGTAACTTGGAAATATTGGTTCAAATAAAAACGGTATTTTTCAAAACTTGATTTTTCTAAAACTTGTTTTCCAAAACTTCTCTAAATACAAAAACAAGATATTTTGAACTCATTAAAGCATAGTGTGTATGGATATGATCCACTACACAATTAAGATGAAATATCTATGTTTTTGATATTAAGCATAAAACTTGGTTTTGGTTTAAAACATGTATATAAGAAAACACCAAAAACCAAACATGTATTTTTCTAAAAGAAAATCTTTTGTAAAAACAAAACTATCAAGAGTGTGTGTGTGTGTGTGTGTATGTACTTGAGCAATCCACCAACTACTCTATCCTTTACATTTTACTCTAAAACAAAATCTTATAAACAAACCTAGACTCAAGTCATCATCTTCTTGAAGTCTTCACTTGAAGCCTTCTTGACTTGGTCCAAACACCGTGCAAGCTCCGAAACTTGACTTCAAATCCTTTGTTGAAGCTAAGCACCTACTAAGATCTTGATCATAAATCTGTCACTAATTAAACACAAGATCATTAGTAAACATAACTACATGAGTTGATCATCATCAAAACTAGAGTGATGGGCCTTTGGGCCAACAGCAATGACGTAACTGATTGAAAAGCCACCAAGCTCAAAATTTTGTCGGGATTTGAAAGGAATTGTCAGAGGTATATTGTTAACGTGACAACCAAAAAAGTCCACTAAAGGCTGAGTGGGACTCAAAAACTTGCTGGGGAGCTAGGAAATGAAATTCATAGAAGATCATATGTCAGAGGTGTAATGTTAACGTGACAAAAAGAATTTCGTAGGAATTCAGAAAGCAATTTGTCATAGGTGTAATGTTAACTTGACAAAAAGATATGCATGCTAGAGGTATAATGTTAAACATAGCACGGAAAGATCTCGTTTTCATTGCAAAAAATGAGAGATCACTATCATAGGTTTAATGTTAACTTAACAGCGAAATGGATGCCAGAGGTATAGTGTTAAACATAGCATGAAAAGGTCTCGTTCTCACAGAGAAAAACAAGGAGATCACTGTCATAGGTTTAATGTTAACTAACAGCGAAATAGATGCCAGAGGTGTAGTGTTAAACATAGCATGAAAAGGTCTCGTTCTCACTGAGAAAAACGAGGAGATCACTGTCATAGGTTTAATGTTAACTTAACAGCGAAATGGAAGTCAGAGGTGTAGTGTTAAACATAGCATGGAAAGGTCTCGTTCTCACTAAGAAAAATGAGGAGATCACTGTCATAGGTTTAATGTTAACTTAACAGTGAAATGGATGCCAGAGGTGTAGTGTTAAACATAGCATGAAAAGATCTCGTTCTCACTGAGAAAAACGAGGAGATCACTGTCATAGGTTTAATGTTAACTTAACAGCGAAATGGATTTACGGTATGAGCGATTATGGTCAAAAGTGTAGTATTAACTTGACCGAGAGATTCATTTACTGTTAGAGGTGTTTGAATATAGCAGTAATTTGAGTGGATCGGTCATTCTTTAAATGTGGTCTTACCATTCTATGGATGAGAATTGGTAAGTGATTTGGAGAGGGAATCAAATGGGAACATGTCCCTTAGGATTTTTAGCAAATCCTCAGCTGTCAACGGGTTTGATATGCCTTTACAACTACCGTTTGAGTCGGGCTAGCCATGCTATTCCCCTCAGCATGATGAGTTATCGAGGACTTATGTTGGGCTTAAAGGGCAACATTTTCCTCTATCCTTAACTGTTAAAGGTGTTGGATCATTTGGTTAGCGCATGTGTAACCTTGATTCTTCTTTGAGACAACCAGTGTATGATCAGCTTCCTACTGCTTTATGGTTGTATGATCTCATTTGGAGGAAGAGAGGGGCGCTCCTTCTGCGTACCTGATTAGTCTACGATTCTGCATTATTATATCGCATTCTCCCACCGATTTATGAATAAATTGTCAGTCTAAATCGTGTTTTGGTCTTTATTGCAGGTAGATCCAAAGTTCAAGGGCAAAGGAGAAATAAGAGCCTAATTAATCCCAATTTATGGTAATTATTCCCGCATTACTTGGAGGCCAAGCAAAGGATTCTCTAGAAGATACATTGAACCTGGACTCCTGCGCATGTCAGACGAATCTGCGGACGTAATTACCCTAAACGGAATATACCAGGAAGCGTCTCGAAGCCAGACGGAGCCCCAGACCAAAACCAGGGAGTTCTCTCCCTGGTTTGGCCGCGGATTCGCGGTAAGAGCCGCGGATCCGCGGCTTGTTAGTGGAGCCACGCGTCGATTTTCGACGCGTGACCCCGTCTCGTCTTCTGGAGGCTTCCTATGCCTATAAATAGCCCTGCATAGGGCCAAACCGAGAGCAGTCTTCGTTTTTAGGAGTAGGTGCAGATTTTAGGAGTAGTGTAGGTAAGTGCTCTTCATTTCTCTTGTATTTTCATTTCTTTTTAGATCATTGTAGTAGGGCTGAGTGATTCATAGAGAGAGAGATAGAGAGGGATGAATATAATAGATAGTGACAGTCTATGTAAAGGTGCCTCCTTCTCTTCCATTGTAATCTCCTTCATCTTCTACATAATTCTTGCTAACTTTTATTCTCATGGCAATCTAACTACTAACCACTAACCATTTAACCACTTACTTGATAATTCACATGAATCGGGTAGTCTCTATTAAGGCCTTGTTCTTGCAAGAGCCATTGATGGCCAATGATGATGGGTTCTAACATCTAACTTGCTAACTTGCTAACCAAGCTAACTCTCTTTTATTTCATGCTTTCTTTTAGTAGTCTAATGAGTTAATGCTTGTATTAGCTTGATCTTGATGCATGTTTGAATGTGATGAACCATCTATGTGTCATGCTTTGTATCGTCTCTTGAAGCCAAGGATTATTGATGGCCGAGGATCAAAATGTGAGGCAACTATCATGAAGAGGTTAGCATGGTTAGTGGATCATTTAGTAGTTAGTAGCCATGAGTTTTCTTTTCTCTTGTTTTAGAAATTATTTTCAAAACTCTTTTCTCATTTTTCTATCGATGTTTTCACCGCCTTCTTAGTTCATCCTTGTTTCATCTCCTTTTCTACTTTGTTTTCAAACCACTCTTCTATTTGGTTTTTACATTGACGTTTTCATCGCTCTCCTCACCTACCACATTCTGGATTCCTTTTCTTTTCCTTTCACTTTCTTTTTCATTCTTTCAACAAAGAAGAATTGTTAACAGACGACGTGAATAGAGACTGTTAATGCTTCTATCGCCTCCCTTCCCTGTGGATTCGACCCGTTGAGCCAATGCTATAACGGAAGTATCGAGGGTACATTAGCACATACGAGCTTTCACATTGATTTCAAAAATACACACTTTGAGTGCTAGTTCCGCCCCGATCAGTACCTTGGATTTGAAGGTCTTGATCAGAGGTGTAATGTTAACTTGATCATGAGAAGGATCCTTAATTAAGGATAATACTTCTTTAAGAACTTGCCATTGATCGGCATCATGAGTAAATCACCATCTGAAGTCATAAGGCGATATGCTCCGTTTGAATAGACTGTTTCTATTACAAACGGTCCCTCCCATTTAGGCTGAAATTTACCTTTGGTTTTGTGTGTCATGATCATTGGTCGTCTGACGGCTAAAATCAAATCTCCTTTCTGGAAGACTTTTTGTTTGACCTTCTTATTGAAGGCTTTTGAGATCTGAGCTTGAGACAACTCGATGTGCTGCTTAGCTTGTAACCGCTTCTCATCTAGGGTTTCTAGCTCTTGAAGACGCAACCGATCATTGTCCTCTGATGTGATCTTAGTGATCAGAGCGACTCGTAATGACGGCATCTGAATTTCTAACGGTATGACTTCTTCACACCCGTACACCAGAGAAAAAGGCGTATTGCCTGTCGGGGTCCGAACCGTGGTTCGGTAGGCCCAAAGACATTCACCAAGCTTTTCGTCCCAATCTCGCTTATTCGAGAAGACGAACTTTTTGAGTAACTTGATGATCGTCTTGTTGAATGCTTCCGCCAAGCCATTAGCGGCGGGATTATAGGCAGTTGAAGCCACATTCTGAATTTGGTATTTATCGCAGAATCGATAGAATACCTGGCTTATGAATTGGGGACCGTTATCATGAATGATCCGCCTAGGGACACCAAATCGATAGATGTCATGGTGTTTGATGAAATTAATCACGTTGAAAGTTTTGACTTCAACCAGTGTATAGCTTCTGCCCACTTTGAAAAGTAATCGGTTATTACTAAGATAAACTGGTGACCTTTGTTGAAGAGGGGCTGATTGACCTTATGACATCGATTCCTCATGCTTCAAATGGCCATGAAGCAACAGTTGGGTGGAGCTATTCCGGAGGTTGGTGTATGAAGTTCGCATGAATTTGGCATGCTTTACACCTTCGTGCATATTGGATGGCATCGGCTATCATGGTTGGCCAATAATATCCAAGCCTATGCAATCTGTCTTTAAGTTTTGGACTTGGCTGATGAGCTCCGCATATGCCGTCGTGTGCCTCTTTAAGCACTTCCTGTACCTCTGAATTAGAAAGGCAACGGAGGAGGGCATCGTCATATGAACGATGGTAAAGTGTCTTCAGAGTTGGATCATAATAAAAACAGAGAGACCTTCGTCTGATAGATGCCGCTTCTTTAGGATTGTCTGGCAGCAGACCATGTAGAGCATAGTCGATGAAAGGAAATCGCCAATCTCTCGGCTCAAGATCCGTCGAGATATTATAGACCTCTCTAGTTCTTAACATATGTTTGGAGCAGACAAGGTGTCGAGTCGCCACTGTAAGGTGATACTCGGTGTGGCTGGTAAGGCTAGTGTTGTTGCTAATGTAGCAAGAGCATCTGCCTTAGTATTCTGAGATCGAGATATGTGCCCGATGTAAAAGCCATCAAACAGATTAGCCAATTCGATGACTGTGTGATAATAAGACACCAAATCCTCGTGACGAACTGTAAGTTCACCTAGAGGGGGGGGGGGTGAATAGGTGAAGGCTAATCTAATGGTCACTTATGAACAAATAATGCGGAATTAAAACTAAGTTGACCAAATTAAACTTCTTTTAATTAAACACTTATGTATAACACAAGAGTGTTGCCGAATTCCCCTTGCGAGGCTCTGGACAAACTCCTCTAGATTCCCCTTGAATGGGTTGAGGTGCCGCGTTGGCTCTCTTGGTTGAATACTAGTGTTAATAACAATCCCAAGCAAGTATAGCAATTATGAGCACAAAGGTATATCATGCATATAAGAGATAAAGACTATAAAGTAATGCAAGATATAAGAGAGACAAAAAGAGTAAGAGAGCAAGAGTGAGCAATCGCAAACACAAAGGGTTTGTTTCGAGGTTCGAGCACACTTGCTCTACATCCCCGCCTTCGACACACGAAGGATTTCCACTATGCACGATCCAACCGGATCTCTCCTTGGTGCCGCAACACCTACAATCCCTCGGACTCCCAAAGTCCCTTACACACCACAAGCCCACCGGCTCGTCGAGGCCGCACCTCAAGCTACAAGAGTTCGCACCCGAACCCTAAACAACCACGAGCACACTTGCCCGTCTCCTCAAAGTACAAGATGAAATCTTGGTGATCTAAACACTTGATCACCTACAAAAACTCTCACTACAACACCTATAGGATGAATAGCTCAATGGATGCTCAAGTGTTTGTGTGAGAAAGCAAGGAAAGAATCTTTGGTGAAAATCTCAAGAAATCACTTTTACACTCTTATAAAATCTTCCCTTTTGATTGGAAGTATTAGCTCACTATTTTTGTGGAGAAAAACCTCTGAAATGAATATGAGAAAACAGGCTCTAAGGTCTCCAAAAATCTTGGCTCAAAACAATGACAAAAACCCCTTTTATAGAGGCCAGAAAAATCTGACCGTTGGGCTCTGTCAGAGCTTCCGGTCGACCGGTCCGGTCGACCGGCAACGGTCAAAATCCGACCGTTGCAGCCTCCGGTCGACCGACCCGGTCGACCGAGCAACTGGAGGAGAGAGTAAACTCTCTGTCGGTCGACCGGCCCGGTCGACCGAGATTTCCCGAGAGCAAAGCTCTCTGAAGCGGTCGACCGGCACGGTCGACCGTTCCCCAGTGCACACAGGCGTGCACGTCTGTGCACGTCCGGTCGACCGGCCACTGTCAGTTCTGAAAAATCAGAACTGCCAGAACCAGAAAATTTGGGATTAAAGATAGGTCTTTTTGGCTTAATAAAAAAATCCCATAAATACTTAGAAATTCTACAAAAATAGTTTTATGATATAGAAACATGCTTGCACAAAATCAAGGCATGTTATTAAAGATTTGACTATTTTTGTAACTTTGGAAATATTGGCTCATAATAAAAACTGTTTTTCTAAATCAACATGTTTTTCCAAATTTTCATCAAATACAAAAACAAGATATATTTTAAGGCATAGTGTGTATGGATATGATCCACTACACAATCAAGATGAATTATCTAGTTTTTGACATAAAGCACTAAACTTGTTTTGGTTAAAGGATATGTATATAAGAAATTACCAAAACCCAAAGTAGATATTTTGTCATAAGGAAAATCTTATCAAATACAAAAACAAGATATACTTTAAAGTATAGTGTGTATGGATATGATCCACTACACAATCAAGATGAAATATCTAGTTTTTGACATAAAGCACTAAACTTGGTTTTGAAAGATATGTATATAGGTAACATCAAAAACCAAGACATGTATTTTGTCCAATGAAAAATCTTTTACCAAAATGAAAGAGTCTTTTCTAACTAAAAATTCTTTTATGAAAAGACAATTAAATCTCAAGAGTGTGTGTGTGATATGACTTGAGCAATCCACCAACTATTCTATCCTTTACATTTTAATCTAAAACAAATAAAAATCTTATACCTAGACACAAGTCTTCATCCTCTTGAAGTCTTCACTTGAAGGCTTCTCATCTTCTTGACTTGGTCCAAATGCAATCCACCGAGCTCATCTCTAGATGTGTTCTTGATGCATAGGCTCGTGAATCAACCGGTGCTAGCTTCCAACTTGTCTTTAAATCCTTTGTTGAAGCTCCACACCTACTAAGATCTTGATGATGAATCTGTCACTAATTAAACACAAGATCATTAGTAATCATAACTTCATGAGTTGATCATCATCAAAACTAGGGTGATAGGCCTTTGGGCCAACAATGAGTAACCTGATTGATAATCAGTTTAAAAATTCCCCTTTAACCTGATTGATAATCAGTTTTGAATCGCCGTAAGCTTTAAGGAAGCGTACCCCCATTCCGTGGGCGAGCTGAAGACCAATGAGTAGAGCATTATATTCCGCTACATTGTTGGAGCATGATTTCGTCAGGGAAAATGCTCTAGGAAGGACATGATTCTGTGGAGAGATAAACACAACCCCCGCACCGACAATGATCCTGCCTTTAGGGCCTATTCGTGATGCTCCATCGAAGAACATCTGCCATACTTCATCCTCTGAGAAAAAAATTTCCCTTTAACCTGATTGATAATCAGTTTTGAATCGCCGTAAGCTTCAAGGAAGCGTACCCCCATTCCGTAGGCGAGCTGAAGACCAATGAGTAGAGTATTATATTTCGCTACATTGTTGGAGCATGATTTCGTCAGAGAAAATGCTCTAGGAAGGACATGATTCTGTGGAGAGATAAACACAACCCCCACCCCGGTAATGATCCTGCCTTTAGGGCCTATTCGTGATGCTCCATCGAAGAACATCTGCCATACTTCATCCTCTGAGATTACATTGGACTCGAAGACTTCATCTGGAATATCTTCATGAAGTTTTGAGTGTTCTGGAACTGGATGAGCAACCAAGAACTCTGTAAGGGCCTGGCCTTTAACCGCCTTTTGAGGGATAAAGATCATGTCGTATTGAGACAAAAGAAGTGCCCATTTAGCTAATCTTGAATTCAATGATCCTGACTTCGTCATGAGAAGACGCAAAGGATTCACTCTGGAGATAACATGTATGGTTTGGCCGACCAAATAATGTCGTGTCTTCTGAACGGCAAAGACAAGAGCTAAGCACTCCTTCTCAATAGGATTATAGCGAGATTCCGCTCCTATCAGAGTCCTGCTCAGATAATAAATGGCCTGTTCGTGACCATTGTCGTCTTTTTTGAGCAAGCAGGGCACTAAGAGAATGGTCCATAGCTTTCACATAGAGCAAGAATGGTTTTCCTGATGTGGGAGCTACCAAGACTGGAGGTTTTGTGAGATATGTCTTGATATCCTCATAAGCTTCCTGACAAGCTTGATCCCATACAAAGGAAGCACCCTTTTTCATGAGTCGGGTGAACGGTTGGCAGCGGCCTGAGAGATTTGCGATTAATCTTTTAATATAAGCCAGTCTACCTTGCAAGACTCTAAGCTCTTTGAGATTCCTAGGTGGGTGCATGCTCTGAATGGCTTTGACTTTGTCTGGGTCAAGATGAATTCCTTTTGATGTAATAATAAATCCAAGAAACTTGCCACTCGAAACTCCCAAGAAGGATTTTGTCGGATTCAACTTTAGTTGATGAGCCCGCATTATGTCGAATATCGTTCTCAAGTCACGAAGATGGTCATTCTTATTGCGGCTTTTGACAGCAATGTCGTCGACATAACATTCTATCTTTTTTTGGAGATGATCGCGGGATTTTGTACTCATTGCCCGCTGATAGATTGCTCCGGCATTCTTTAGCCCGAAGGGCATCACAGTGTAACAGTATACCCCAAGGGTGTTCGGAACGAAGTATGCTTCTTGTCGTTGGGATACATCTTAATTTGATTGTACCCTGAAAAGCCGCCCATGAAAGACATTCTTTCGAATCCATAGGTATTGTCAATTATGACATTGGTGATGGGCAGTGGGAATTCGTCTTTAGGACAAGCTGTATTGAGATCACGGTAGTCGATGCAAATCTGTATTTTTCCATTCTTCTTGAGGACGGGCACGATATTAGCAACCCAATCTGGATGTTGTTCCTCCCGTATGAAGCTACATACAATGAGCTTATGAATTTCGACTTCAATAGCCTCCATAATGTTCGGGCGAAACCGACGTTGTTTCTGCTTGACTGGCTTGGCGTCAGCTTTGATATTTAGATGATGCATGGCTACTTGTGGATCAAGTCCGGGCATGTCTTCGTAGTTCCATGCGAAAACGTCTATATACTCCTTTACGAGTATTATTAATTTTTCTCTTTCCGTAAGTGATAAGCTCTCACTTATAAAGATGGGTTTAGGGTGATCTTGACTACCCAAGTTGACCTGCATCACCTTATCTTCAGTAGGTGGTTCACGCTGTTCAAATCGCTTTTCCCATTGGAGATCTAATTGCTGAAACCATGGTTCCTCATCAGTAGCTTCCGCTGGCTCCAATGACTGCTTGAAGTCATATTAACGGTGAGATTCTCGAACATCATTCCCACACTGACATCTGAGTCCCACTCGAAGGAAGAGGCAGAATGTGATGGAATCGGTTCGTCATCCTTGAATTGAACCATTGCTGGTGGTGTGGGTGTAACGTATCCCAACCCCCTGCGTGTGTTATCATTGTAATTTGCAGATTTCCCTTTTGGTACAAAGTTACGCAGCAAACTACGCCTTCCTTTTCCGAAATTCAGGCCCTCTCCATGCTTTAGGTTGTACCCCATTTTCTTCATCATATGGTGCGCTCGTCGCCCATAATGGAAAAATTATGGGGTGCCTGAGTCTGAACTTGAATCTGTGGCTGTGGACCCTCGTGGTTGGGCTTTATCGAATATTATTAGTAACTGACCTTCTTTGGATGGAGGGATCACTAAAACGGCCCCTTCTACAGATTCCATAGGTGTGCCGGATGCACTTGGTCTATGTAAAGGCATGTACAGAGAGCTATCTGCAGTGGATTCAAGCAACCCAACACTCACAGGATAATCAAAGGAAATATTATCATTAATTACCCATTCGCCCTCATCTTCAGAAGGAGTGTTACATTGGGGATTATTAAGACATGCTATAATTGGTTCACCAATCAAAATGGCTGGCATGTCTGCTTCAGATTCTGAGTCTGCCTCATTGCCACTATCATCATCGTCCGGCAATGATTCTTTCGATGTTTCACCAGTCTCTTGATATAGGAGAGCGTCAGTGAAGTAATTTTTCACCCCTTTGAATGGTTGCTTCTCAGCGAAGACAGTTCGTATTGTTGCATCATCTTCAACATATTTGAAGCACTGGTGCAGAGTGGAGGGAATAATCCAGTTGGTGTGAATCCACGGTCGTCCCAGTAGCAAGTTGTATGACGTGTCAGCGTCAATGACATAGCACGTCACTTATGACTTCAGGCTCCCGATTCGGCAACGGAGCCGAATTTTCCCAAGTGGATGACTACTTCCGGCATTAAAACCATATATTGTTGTAGTGGTTACGGACAACCTATATAGTGGTATACCGAGGAAGTAGAGGAGCCTTTTGGGGATGATGCTGAGTGCAGACCCCGGATCAACCTGTACCCTTTCAATGCATGTTGAACCGATGTATCAGTATAGTACAAAGGTCGATCGTGCTTGTTATCCTTGAGAAGCATATCTTCCGCTGTGAAGGTAATAGCAGGTACCTTTGATTGTACATGATGGCATTCAGCGCAAGAAGACTGAGCGTCATCGTTAGGGATTTCTGGCATATATGTCAGGAATGATTCCGAATAGCCAGTGCATCTCTGAGTGCTTCTCTTGTGTCTTTTGAGAGACGAAGGAGCTCATGTATGGTAATACGAGCTGGGATATTAGCCAGCTAGGCCAATATGTCAAAACGAAAGGGCACGTCAAGCCCTAGGCTTGAAGGCTTCTTCAGGATATGGTTGAAGCGGACTTCCTTTGGCTTCTCCTTTCCCTTGGTTGGAACTGAAGCGGGTGCTGATATTTGTACTGACGTCGTCTGCTGTTGGCTGGGGTACATCAACCTGCGTCGTGCAAGCGTGCTTTTCCCCTTCAGAATCGCTGAGAGAAGCTGATGTGAAATTGTCATCGTCTGGCAGGATGGAGATGACATTGCAAGATTTGCCCTTCGACTTGGACTTCTTTGAGTCCCATTGTTCGTCTTGGACAAGGTCTGGGTGTATCCACATGATTTTTCTTATCTCCAGTGTCAAGGGAACAAGACCCTTATTATCTTACGTTTTAGCTGCAGGATGTTTGACTTTCAGCCGTGGTGCAGGGATTGGATAAGTCCCGTCAGGAACTGTGACCTTTGGGGTTTTGCCGAACTCGAGGGTCACCATGTTAGCAGTGACTTTCTTCTTCTCTGACTTCAGTGTGAGGACTCCGGCGTCGACTAAAGCTTGAATTCTATCCTTGAGGACAAAGCACTTGTCGGTAGGATGGTGAATCATCTTATGAAAGACAGTATTTAGGATCGTTCGTGCGTCCTATTTCACTGGGACGTCGAGCATCCGGCAGCTTCAATTTATTCCTTTGTGGAGTAAATGGAATATTGTGACCACCTGTTCGTCTTTGAAGGAGTATTATTTTAAAGGAAACTTAGACTCCTGATTATTGAAGCCGCTCTTCTTGGCCTTCGACTGAACATCCCCTGACAATTTTACGGTCATAGTCTCTTTCCCTTTGGCTTGAGAAGACTGTGCCCTGTCACCACGTCCTTTATTATTCATACCCCATTTGCCTTTAGGGGTGGATGGTTCAAACTTTTTAGCTGACTTTTCGACTATCTCAGCTTGCTCGACCAGTTCTTTCCAGGTATGGGCTTTGATAGCCCCATGCGAACCTCTACTTGGTCTAAGAAGTTGTGCCTGCACGTCTGTAAGAGCATGGGTAATGGCATCCCTGCTGGGCACATCAAAGTCAAGTTTCTGAACCGCTCAATGTAGTCACGGACAGATTCGCCCTTCTTCTGTACGGTAGAGAGGAGTTTGTCCATGGTTACCTCGGTATCGTCCTCATAGAAACGAGAAAGGAATCGAGTTTCCAGGTCGATCCAGGAATTGACGGAGCCCGGAGGGAGACTTCGGAACCAGTCAAATGCTACCCCCTTTAAGGTGCCAATGAACAGCCTAGTCATGATAGCATCATTGTCTATAACATTACCGGTCTGAGACCGAAAATAGTAGATGTGCTGGTTTGGCGAGCTCTTATCATCGTACGTATGTAACGTTGGTGGTTTGAAATTTGGTGGGTATGGTACTGAATCCCACTCCAGCAGGTAAGGACGGACTGCCCCTACTTTCTTTAATTCATCCCTCTGAGCTAGGGATGCGATATGAGCTTGGATGCCTTTAAGGACTTCAGCGTCAAAAGAAGAACCCTCCTTCGATTCTCCGTCCTTGGTTGTTCATTGCTAAGATGTTCTTCCTCATCATGGTTACTCCCGGTATCATTATTATTCCGGTTATTGAGGAGTCGAGCGAGCATCTGTTGAATGTTGTCCAAAGCTTCTTATTGGGTCTTGGAAGTTTGCTCCTGAGCTTCCAAACGTCGACGAAGGTCATCATTACCGTTTTCAGCCATATTCACTGATACTCTGTCTGTTCGCACTGAGCTCACTGTCGCCGAAGAGGCATACCCACTGTCTTCGTCCTCTTCATCAGTCCATTGAACTAATCCTTTCATTGGTTATGGTGAGGTTACTGCAGTTGAGGAAGATGGCTGTTCATAACTATAGGATATTGCAACCCTAGATTTTGTGTTTCGAAGGACACCTTCTTCATGTACCAAGACTTCGCCCAAGCCTGGGCTATAATCCGGATCTGGGGAACTGTAGGGAGTGTCGTGGGACGCTCGTCTGCCCCTACGCAGCTCTCGTCCTCTTTCGATCATGTTAACGGATGCAGAGGGTAGATCTCGCGATACGCTCCTTTTGCGATGTTTCACCGGGGCCTGCACCGACAGTCGATCAAAAACTGATCGTCGGCCTGGGGGAGTGGCGGGGATTGGTCCTAACCGGCAATAGATTAGTGAACTATCACCAACTGACATCCCACTTCTTGACAACAGGAGGGAGAAGTTTGGAAAGATTCTGACTTCCGTTTGCTTGTCAAGAACTCCCGCAGGTCAGACCCAGTTGGGCCTAAACGATCCAGCGCAGAGGTTTTGTTGGATTGCACATAGAATGATGTCCTGTTCTTTTCATCACAGCAGAGGTAATTAGTACTAAATAGTGCTTTAGCTCTAACTTTGTGGCTAAGAACCTTAGGAATGTTCTTGGGTGCTGAAGCTGCGTAAGCACCGCTATTAGCACTTAGGAACGAACCCTTAGCTCCGCTGCGAAGGGCGAGCTTAGCGCTTGATGAACTAGGGAGCGAAGCATGCTGGGGTGCTTTATCCGCTATGTTGCTGCGAAAGTGATTAGCCTTAGATAGTGCCTTGGCTCAAAGTTTGCGGCTAAAAGCTTTGGAAATGCCCTTGGGCGCTGAAGCTGCATAAGCACCGCTATCAGCACTTAGGGGTAATCCCTTAGCTTCGCTGCGAAGAGCGAGTTTAGCACACTGTGGTTCTTTGGTTCCAACTTCGCGGCTGCGAACATTATGCGTACCCTGAGGTACTGTATTTGGCACACCATCAGTAGCTTCGCTCATAAGAACGAGGCTGACGCGACGAGTTACTGCTCTTGAATTAGGCGAAGGCATGGTCGTCGTGACTTCGCAGCTGACAGTCTTGACAAAACAGGCAGACATCTTGCCTTTTTCTTTGCGAGAGAGACGAACTTGTGGCGTAATTACGCCTGAGGCTTCATACAGAGCCTTCTGCTTTGGTCTCCATATCTGCTTTGAAAGAGGAGACTTAAGTTCGCAGGGAACCTGACTAGCCACACGCGAGGCTGGGAGGTGTTGGCAGGATTCTGCTTCCGATTTCTGCTCTGAAATCTTGGTCATGGAGACCTTTCTATGCTTTCGTGCATGGAGCATTGGACCTCCCCCAGAGAGGAGTTCTTCGAATTTTCCTTGGTCGAAGTGAACGACTAGGTTTTCGAAGGTAACAGGCTGAAGATTCTAACTCTTGCATTGCGGTCCTGCTTCGTTGTTGCGCCAGAAGATCGTGGTAGGCTCGCAGAGAGCCTTATCTGTCTCCGCAGAGACTTGCTTTGAAGACTTAGCCAGAGGGACTCTGGCCACACCGGCTTCCTTAAATTCAGAGATAGACTCGAAGGTCTGTTCGTCGCATTACGACACTTGATTCTCGACAGTGGAGAAATTAATCCCCAGCGGAGTCGCCATCTTGTTTTTCATTGATTTTGCAAAGGGGAAAACTTACAAAAAAGGGGTCGAGGAGCTAAATTACAAGTATTCTAAAAAGATTACAAGTAGATCTCCTCTGAGATTCTGGAGAAGTGTGCCGATAGGAGTCTGGTCAGCGCGCGACCACTTTGTCCCTTTGACGATGCCATCGATGGGATTCCCTTCTCGCCTGGTCGGGGAATCGGAGAACAGAAGGTTGGTAGAATCCTCTTGTTACTTCTCAAACTGCTTCCACTTGGGAATTCCTTCTCGCCTGGCTCCGGAGATTCCTTGAAAGGAAGATCTTAGGGTATTAGCACCCTGATTAGAGAAGCAGTTCTCTGAATTCTCTGAATTCTTGAAAGCAAGAGAATAGATCTCTGTTTAGTTGTCTCTCTCTGCCTATGCGCGTGTCTTATGCGTGTGTTTTTGCGCCTCTCGCCTGTTCTCTCTCCTGTGCCTCTGGTAGGCTATTTATAGGGAGAGCAGGGGTATAATTGTCCCTTGAAAATCTGGAAACAGATTGAATCAATCTGTTTAAATCTAGAAAGTAGCCTTGCTGCGAGGCTAGAATCAGCTTCTGCGAAGTTAGGAATAGCAGGTAGCGTCGATCTCCTGATCTGTTTTGATTCTTTCCAAATAATCGAAAGATCTCCCCTGATCTTCTTACTTGTTTTAGGAGAGTCAAGAGATTATGGTAAACAGCTACCAAATTTGATCTCAGATTTGATCTTGATTAGATTTGATCTTGATCTTAAATTGATTTGATCTCATCTAGAGATTTAATTGGTCAAAAGTTGACCATCAAAGACCCGCAGCGGAGTTGCTGCGTCGAGCTCGCAGCGGAGCTGGAAGAAGCATCTGGCGAAGTCAGAAGAAAGCTCTTCAGCGGAGCTAAATAACATCTGTAGCGAAGCTACCGAACATCCTTCTGCGCGTTGCATGTAGCTTCAAGCGAAGCTAACTCTCTGCGGAGTTAACTGAGTACTTCAGGCGAAACTGTAAGTTAGCTTACTGATGGAGCTTTGAATGGCTTCAAGGCGATGTTGGACAAACTTAGCCTCTCAGGCGAGGCTATCCCTTTAGGCTCATGTGATACTAAGTGTTGAGCTAACCTAGCATCTTAGACCAACTTAGGTCTCTTCAAAGACAATCTGGACTGTCTGCTTCACTGGATCAGTAGAGTCCCAGTTGCTGATTTATCCCTCGGAGATGGGTACAGAACTGGTCGTCAGCTTGTCTGTCACTTGTCTTTTATAAATGTCAACAAGTTTAGACGTTGTTCAGGCCAGTCAGGAATCTTGTCTTTTTTAAAGTGTCAACAAGCACGTGTTGATTCAAGAGCTTGTGCATCAAGAGCACATCAAGTACTCAAGAGGAGTCTACCTCTTTGGATCAAAGTTTGGACCAGGTCAAGAAGGAGAAGAAGACTTCAAGTGAAGACCTTCAAGGGAGGACTTGTGTCTAGGTTTGTTTTTGATAAGATTTTATTTTTAGATAAAATGTAAAGGATAGAATAGTTGGTGGATTGCTCAAGTATCATATACACTCACACACAAGATTTAGATGAGTTTTTATAAAAGAATTTCATTTTGGAAAAATACTAAAGAGTTTTCATTTTGGAAAAATATCGGTTTGACGTTTGAACTTCAAGTATACATGTGTTTTAACCAAAGCCATTTAGTGTTTAATTGTCAAACATAGATATTTCATCATATATGTGTAGTGGATCATATCTATACACTCTATGCTTTAAAAGTATTTTAAATATCTTGTTTTTGTATTTGGAGAAGTTTTGAAAAAATCATTTTGGAAAAATACAGATTTTGTTTTAAGCCAAAATTTCTAAGTTATAAAAATAGTTCAAAATGTTTGTAACATGTTTTGATTTTACTCAAATATGTTTGTTTATCAAAGTATATTACTGAACTTATTTTTATAAATTATTAGAGAATTTATGGGATTTTATTGAAGGAAAAATACCAAGTTTTTAATCCCTAAAAAGATACTGTTTAGGCTTCTGCGGTCGACCGCACGGTCGACCTAGCCAGGAGTCGGTCGATCGAGTCGGTCGACCGACGTGCACAAATGTGCACGCCTTGTTTGGCTGGAGGGCTGGTCGACCGACCCGGTCGACCGCCAGAGAGTTCTGCTCTCTAGATATGGCCCCGGCAAACCGGGCGGTCGACCGGCAGAGAGCTCTGCTCTTTGTATCCAGGCCACGGTCGACCGGACCAATCGACCACTGGCTCAACGGTCAGAAATCTGACCATTGGCCGGTCGACCGGGCGGTCGACCGACAGCAGTCTGGACTGCTGATTGGACCCAACGACTAGTTTTTCTTGGCCTATAAAAGGGGGCTCCCATGGACAGTTTTATACAAGATTTTAAGTGGGTTTTTGAATCAGTTTTTCCTACTCTATTAAGTGTTTATCTCTACCTTTTTAGAGCCAAATACTTCCATTCAAAAGGAGAGTTTATCAAGAGTTTTCAAAAGTGATTTCTTGTGTTTTTCACCACAATTTCAATCCTTATTTTTCTCACACATACTTGAGCTTTCCATTGATATATCCATCCTATAGGAGAGTTGTTATGAGAGTGATTTTAGGTGATCAAAGTGTTGTGATCACCAAAGTTCTCATTCTTGTTTTGAGGAGGCGGGCTTGCGGGTTCGCGGTGTTTCGAGTTCTAGTGAGAGCTCATTGTAGAGGTGCGGCCTCGGCAAGCTTGCGTGCTTGCGTGTGTTTTTTCTTGCGGGAATGAGAGAGGGATTAGAGAGTCCAAAGGAGTTCTAGTGTGAACTCGTTTGTAGGTGTTGCGGCACCGAGTGATCCGGTGGGATCGATTTTAGTGGAAATCCTTCATAGTATTGAAGGCGAGGACGTAGAGCAAGCGTGCTCGAACCTCGAAACAATTCTCTCGTGTTTGCGATTGCTCTCTCTATCTCTCACTTGTCTTTATACCTTGCATGCTTATATTGCTTTCATCTTTATATGCTTGATATATATTTGTGCTTAAATTGTTATATGCTTGGAGATTGTTAGCACACACTTGTATTCAACCAAAAGAGCCAAAGCGGCACCTCAACTCTTATTTAGAGCAATCATGAGGAGTTAATCCAGAGCCCTTCATGGGGAATTCGGCTACACTCTTAGGTTATACTTGGTGTGTTTACCTTAAGAATTTTTAAGTTACTTAAATAGTTTTAATTCCGCATTAATTCACCATTAGATTAGCTAGTCACCTATTCACCCCCCTCTAGGTGATTTCCAATTGGTATCAGAGCCAAGTGCTCTTGATTTGGGTCTAACAATCTAGAGTTAAAGATCCTCATTTGTAGCTAATCACAATATTTGTTTACACACACATGAATTTCTGTCACCACCCACCTTTGACATTCTTAATATCCAAACTTGGAAAGTTAAGATGTCTATGTACCTAAAAGGTCTAGGCATTCATGTTTATCTTGCTACCACTAAGGATTTATATGTTAGTAATAGCAAGTATATTGAGGCTAACTCAAAAGCCATTCATGCTTTAAAGTCAGCCCTAAATGATGAATATTTATCAAGGGTTTCTAACGTTGATTCGGCTTTTGTAGTATGGAACACAACACTCTTCCTTGACGAACAAGAACAATACTATGCGGGGAGCGACTCGGATGTTGGAAGTGAGGCTTCCAACGTATGCTACATGGTCCAAGGGGATAACCCCTTGAGGTAAACTCTGAATCCGAGCTTGATGAGGATGCTGACATGTCTTATAATGAACTTACTTCTTTTTGTCAACAACTTCTTGAAAAATATGACATGCTTAAAAAGGACAATAAGAAAATGAAAAATAAATTTGATTGCTTGTTAAAAGAAAAAGATTCTTTTCATAATAAATTAGAATGCATTTCTAAAGAAAATGAATTTTTGAAAAATGAGAATATTTTCTTATCCTCTAAGCAAAATGATCTTTGTAAAGGAAATACTTTTTGAAAGATAAAATTATTTTGGTGGAAAAACAAAAGGAGATTACTTTGCAAGAAAATAACTCCTTGAAAAGAAAAATTGTTGAAAAAGAAAAAGAAAATATTTCTAAAAAGAAAAAGATTGTTGATCATGCTTTCATGCCACAACCATTGATAAAAATGAAGTTAAATTTTTGAAAAATAAAATAGATTATTTGAGCTCAACTTTGAGCAAATGTGCATTTAACCATTCTAAATTGGAAACCTTGTTTCAAAGGAAACAAGCTCCACATGTTCATGCACATCACCCACAACATGCATATGCACACTTTACACGTCATGATCACACTCATACTCATATGCATTATAGAGTGTACAAGTGTACACATTGCGGCCGCAAAGGCCATTTAGCAAAATTTTATTATGATAGAGTTAATTCTATTAATTTTGCTAATAAGAGTGTTTGGGTTCCTTACAATGCTAAACCCCATGGACCCAAAAGAAAATGGGTACCAAATTTCCCACTTTTTGTATTTGATGTAGGTGTGGGCTCTCACATGATGTGAGAGATTTGGTGCTTTGGTGGTGGATGCACATGGACTTGATGGACATACATTTGATGCACCGCTATCAAGGAAATTTTGGTGGGAAGACCACCATGTTTGGAGACTTAGAGAATAGTGTATTCAGTTTGGTAACTATCTCTAAACTCCCTTTGTTTAAATGCTTTTATATTTGATGATTTTTAGCATGTTTTAGTGTTATGTTAAAATAATCATGTTTTATGCTTCATGTGGTAAATACTTGTTTAGATGTAGTTTTTATCAAAACTTGTGTATATACGTGCACAAGTAGTGAGCAACATTTGATTCATATACGTTTGCACTTCATTGCTCATTTGTACTCACCACATGCGCATGTATACCCTAGTTTTGATGATTCTCTCATTTATACTTATTTTGCCTATTATTTTGTGCATGTTTTGCTTCATGTATATGTATTTTTATTCAAAATTAATAAATATACATGTATGCCCTTGAGTCACTTGCCTTCATGCAAATACTATTATGGACTCTTTTGTGTTTGAGATATGTATGTATATTGTTAATTTGGATAAATCATACATATACCATGGAGTTTGTTTTAAATAAAAAATAAAATCTTTATGATTTTCATATTTGTTTGATAAAATGATATTCATGTTTGTTTTGAGCTTAATTGACTATTTTCATGAAAAATGTTATTTACATGATTCTTGTACACTCACACCTTATTTGTTTATTCATGAACAAATTTTGAGCTTTATCGATCTTGAGTGTCATCATTTGTGTATTTAGTATAATTCATGAGATACATAGATTTGTTTTCATGTTTAGAAGGACTTTTAACTAGTTTTTCAAAAATTATTTTAACTAGTTATGTATTCTTCATTTGGTAGAGTTTTCAAACGTGTTATAATCATTTTCAAACTTATTTTTGAAAACCCTTACCATCTAAGGGCGGACGGATGGGCGAGCATGCCTTGTATGCCTTATTAAAAATCATTTATCTTGTGCATGAAAAGGGTAGATTTTTATGAGTTATCACTAATTTCACATCATAGTTTCAATTAGTATCACAATTGACATATTTTGTATACTCATATTTTGTTTTCTATATATGTATGCTTTAAATTTCAAATAATATCAATTTCTATTGGTATTTTCATTTTCATACATATATATGACTTGTTTGTGCTTGATTTACAAGATATTTACATGTTTAAAGCACAAAGTATGTTTATGCTAATCTTAATTTAAATCTTGATTTTCAATTGGTATCTCAATTGGTATTTTAACAAGCTTATGCATTATTTTCATTTAGTGTTTTATTGATATCAAATTTACAATATTTTCAATATACTTCAATGGTATCAATATGTTTCAATTTCCAATTGGGTTTAAATTTCATTTGGTATCATTATGTTTTACCTATTTAGTATCAAAAATTCACCATATATTTCAATTGGTATATGTTTCAAAATATTTTCTTTCTTGATATAAAAATGTACAAGTGTTTCAATTTCAATTGGTATCACAAATTTCCTATTTCATATGGTATCAAAAATCTTGTGATATTTTAATTTGATTTGTTGAAAAATTCAAAATTTGTATTGTTTAGTTACAATTGGTATCTTAAAATTTTGTTTATTTACAAAGGTATCTCAAAATGTGTTTTATTACCTTGAGTAAATTTCAAAATTTGTTTAAGTAATTATCAAAAATTTGAGTTAAAAATATTTTGATATGTATTGCCTATATGCAATGGGAGCTTAACATCTCTTCTACATATAAATTCATGTTGAGTGTATCTTATATTGAGGAGCTTGACGACTCTTCTTTATGCGATACACGTGTGTAGGAGGAGCTTCACATCTCCACTTATGCATTGCATACTTTGTCTTATGTGAGTTAGGGCTTTGTCATCCCTTCTTCATATAATGCATGTATGTAGGGGAGCTAACTTCACGTCTCTCTCTTCATGAATGTATATCGCATACATCTCTTTAATGGTTGATTTGATTTCACCCCTTTGTTGATTTTTGTTTCGGACAAAAAGGGGGAGAACATTTTTTTTGTTTACTTTAACCCCTTTGTTGATGATTGACAAAAAGGAGGAGAAGTATTTTAGTATATATGCATGTTTTTCCTTACTTTATACATAAAGGGGGAGAAGAATTTTTGTTTATGCATATTGTTTTGTTTTGCAAAAAGGGAGAGAAGAATTTGACGAGTTTTAGCATGTTTATCTCCTTATGTTTGCATACATATTTGTTTATTTTACGAGCTTTATTGCATACATGTTTATTTATTTTATGAGCTTTAATTGAATATTTATTTATTTATTGTTATGCATGAATTAAGGGGGAGCTTCTTTGAAGCTTTACTTTAATCCATGCATATATAACTCTATGAGTTTTGTTATCATCAAAAAGGGGGAGATTGTTGGCCCAAAGGCCCATCACTCTAGTTTTGATGATAATTAACTCATGTAGTTATAATACTAATGATCTTGTGTTTAATTAGTCTCAGATTTGTGATCAAGATCTTAGTAGATGTTTAGCTTCAACAAAGAATTTAAAGTCAAGTTTTGGAGTTAGCACGTGTTGATTCAAGAGTTTGTGCATCAAGAGCACATCAAGTACTCAAGAGGAGTCTAACTCTTTGGATCAAAGTTTGGACCAAGTCAAGAAGGAGAAGAAGACTTCAAGTGAAGACCTTCAAGAGAAGACTTGTGTCTAGGTTTGTTTTTGTTAAGATTTTATTTTTAGATAAAATGTAAAGGATAGAATAGTTGGTGGATTGCACAAGTATCATATACACTCACACATAAGATTTAGATGAGTTTTTATAAAAGAATTTTCATTTTGGAAATACTAAAGAGTTTTCATTTTGGAAAAATATCGGTTTGGTTTTTGAACTTCAAGTATACATGTGTTTTAACCAAAACCATTTTAGCGTTTAACTGTCAAACATAGATATTTCATCATATATGTGTAGTGGATCATATCCATACACTCTATGCATTAAAAGTATTTTAAATATCTTATTTTTGTATTTGGAGAAGTTTTGAAAAAATCATTTTGAAAAAATACAGATTTTGTTTTAAGCTAAAATTTCTAAGTTACAAAAATAGTTCAAAATGTTTGTAATATGTTTGATTTTACTCAAACATGTTTGTTTATCAAAGTATATTACTGAACTTATTTTTGTAAATTTTTAGAGAATTTATGGAATTTTATTGAAGGAAAAATACCAAGTTTTTAATCCCTAAAAAGATACTATTTAGGCTTTTGCCGGTCGACCGCACGGTCGACCGAGCCAGGAGTCGGTCGACCGAGTCGGTCGACCGACGTGCACAAACATGCACGCCTTGTTTGGCTGGAGGGTCGGTTGACCGACCCGGTTGACCGCCAGAGAGTTCTGCTCTCTGGATATGGCCCCGGTCGATCGGGCGGTCGACCGGCAGAGAGCTCTGCTCTCTGTATTCAGGCCACGATCGATCGGACCGGTCGACCGCTGGCTCAACGGTCAGAAATCTGACCGTTGGCCGATCGACCGGGCAATCGACTGACAGCAGTCTGGACTGCTGATTGGACCCCAACGGCTATTTTTCTTGGCCCATAAAAGGGGCTCCCATGGACTGTTTTATACAAGAATTTAATGGGTTTTGAACCAGTTTTTCTTACTCTATTAATTGTTTATCTCTACTTTTTTAGAGCCAAATACTTCCATTCAAAAGGAGAGTTTATCAAGAGTTTTCAAAAGTGATTTCTTGTGTTTTCCACCACAATTTCAATCCTTATTTTTCTCACACATACTTGAGCTTTCCATTGATATATCCATCCTATAGGAGAGTTGTTGTGAGAGTGATTTTAAGTGATCAAAGTGTTGTGATCACCAAAGTTCTCATTCTTGTTTTGAGGAGGCGGACTTGCGGGTTCGCGGTGTTTCGAGTTCTAGTGAGAGCTCATTGTAGAGGTGCGGCCTCGGCAAGCTTGTGTGCTTGCATGTGTTTGTTCTTGCGGGAACGAAAGAGGGACTAGAGAGTCCAAAGAAGTTCTAATGTGAACTCGCTTGTAGGTGTTGCGGCACCGAGTGATCCGGTGGGATCGATTTTAGTGAAAATCCTTCATAGTGTTGAAGGCGGGGACGTAGAGTAAGTGTGCTCGAACCTCGAAACAATGCTCCCGTGTTTGCGATTGCTCTCTCTATCTCTCACTTGTCTTTATATCTTACATGCTTATATTGCTTTCATCTTTATATGCTTGATATATATTTTTGCTTAAATTGTTATATGCTTGGGGATTATTTGCTCACACTTGTATTCAACCAAGAGAGCCAAAGCGGCACCTCAACTCTTATCTAGAGGAATCTTTAGGAGTTAGTCCAGAGCCCTTCACGGGAAAATTCGGCTACACTCTTAGGTTATACTTGGTGTGTTTAGCTTAAGAATTTTTAAGTTGTATAAATAGTTTTAATTCCGCATTAATTCACCATTAGATTAGCTAGTCACCTATTCACCCCCCTCTAGGTGATTTTCACCTATGATATAGGCAATAGTTAGGATTATCGGTTTTACGACTTCTTCAGGACGTCTAGCTTCAGGAAGCTTTAATCTGTTGCTCTTGTTAAGTAACTTGAACAACGAATCAACATGTTCGTCTTTAAAGGAATACTGCTTGTTGGCACATGACTGACTTGAAGAGCTACTTCCCCTGACCGGCTGAGGTTTGACGGGAGATTTTGTCTCTGTCGCCAAAGTATCTTTTCTCTTTGATTGAAAAGATATTTTTGGCATACGCCTTGTTGACTTTTCGGGTCTGGGTTTGTTTTCTTCTGCTCTGACCCTGGCGATAATTTCTTCAGCCTGTTCACCTTGCTAGACCAATTGCTTTCAGATGCGACTTTCAACAACTCCTATTTGGGATAGGAGTGAGGTTTGTAGATTGTGGTGGCATATTTCTACCAGGGTGGCCTGGGTCATACCGCTAGGACATCGGAGTGCCATGTTCCGAAATCTCTCTACAAATGATTTGACTGACTCTCCCTTTCGCTGCTTTGTGGCCAGGAAAGAAGGCATCGTGATCTCCGAGTCATCTTCGAAGAAGCGTGTCAGGAAGAGCTTCTCCAGATCACTCCAATTTTTAATTGAGCCTTCTGGGAGTTTTATGAACCATTCAAAGGCAAGCCCCTTTAGAGTGTCGATGAACAAACGTGCCAAGATGGCATCGTTATCTACCACGTTTTCCGTTTGAGACTTGAAGTAGTAGATTTATTGGTTCGGTGACCCTATGCCGTCAAAAACCTGTATGGTTGGAGCTTTGAACATGGGAAGGTATGGAACAAGGTCCCACTCGGCCGGATATGGTCGGATCACTCCTACTTCTTGGAGGCCTTTCCGGTTGGGTAAGGGCTTCCAGACGGTGCTCCAATTGACTCATTTTTTTAGAATGAATATTTCCATAGTCCGGGTTGCCTTCCTCTTTAGACGAGGATTTAGACGATTCAGAAGTAGATTGCTCCTTCTCCTCGATATGTACAGAAGATGAGCTTTCTCCTTCTTTTCGTTTGCCTTTAGACTTTTAGATGAGGTTTTGTCGGTTGACTTCCTCTTGTCTTCAAGCAATTTTGCAAGCATCTGTTTGAGAGAATCGATGGATTCTTGTTGAGCACGAATCATCTTGAATTGTTCCCTCTGGACCTGGGCTTGTTTTTCAAAGCGCATGGTCGTCTCCTCAGGAGTATTTATCATGTACACGAAGGCTTCCTTCTCTATGGAAGAGTTCAAAGCCTGCGATTCTGCAACGGCGGAATGTGATTCATTTACCTCAATGCCCCGAGCTAGGGCACTGTAGTTGATCGGGGCAACCACACCAGTCTGAGTGCGAGTATGCCGATACACTCCTTCTGGTTCCGTGTCGGACTCGTCAGAGCTGACTGCTGGTTGTTTCCCCTACTTCTGCTTGCCATGTTTGCAGTGACTTCAGGGTACTCCATATCATAGAAGGTTCTCCTCCTATGGGAGCGATACCTTTTGGCTGATCGGGAGGTTGGGATCAATCGTCTGAACACCGACTATTTGCTTGTATGTAAGCTGCAACGGCATTCAGAGAGCATTGCCGTGATGAGCCCTTCACAGCAACAAGACGGAGTGATCTGATTAGCACTCCTTTTCTTCGTCAAATAATCTCTTAGATCTGTCGGAGGGGGATCAAAGAGATCAGCCTCGGGTTGTCGAGGGCTTTTCAGCTTCTGAGAGCTATCCTCGCGTTGCAAAGTTGAGACGCAGGGTTCTGAGACATGGAGTTTACGTCCTGTAAGATAGGTGCGGCTCTCGCGTTTTGCTTTGAAATGTGGGTCTCGCATCTCTGTTGAGAACAGACGCGGACCTCGCATTGCTGATTGTCGCATCTGGGAGGTGGAACTTCGGAAACGCAAGCCCGATGGGCTTCGCGTTTGGGTCTCCATACACGGACTTCGTGCGTCTGACGCAGTTCAGAAGAGACGCAAGCCTGAGCCTTGTGTTCTGTCTCTGCTGGATAGATGATTGTTCCAGCTTCTTGCGCTTGTAATTGTCGCGTGCGTCATCTCTGTCGATGTTCAGCATTCCGGTTACACCATAAGGGTTGCTGGGAACCCCCGGTGACTTGGAGCTGAGGAAGGGGACGGGCATGAACGGGCTGAACATCAGCAATGTCGACCTTGCGGGTCTCATGGGAGACGTTGATGCGGGAGTCACGTGCGATATGTGTTGGCCCAAAGGCCCATCACTCTAATTTTGATGATGATCAACTCATGTAGTTATGTTTACTAATGATCTTGTGTTTAATTAGTGACAGATTCATGATCAAGATCTTAGTAGGTGTAGAGTTTCAACAAAGGATTTAAAGTCAAGTTTGGAGCTACCACGGTTTGATCCATCGAGCTAGTGATCGAGTTTGGATCGTGTTTTGGACCAAGTCAAGAAGATGAGAAGGCTTCAAGTGAAGACTTCAAGAAGATCAAGACTTGTGTCTAGGTATAAGATTTTTATTTTTAGATAAAATGTAAAGGATAGAGTAGTTGGTGGATTGCTCAAGTATTTATCACACACACACTCTTGATTTAGTTGTCTTTTCATAAAAGAATTTTTAGAAAAGACTTTCATTTTGAAAAATACTAATTTGGTTTTTGGTGTTTTCTTATATACATGTTTTAAACCAAAACCAAGTTTTATGCTTAATATCCAAAACATAGATATTTCATCTTAATTGTGTAGTGGATCATATCCATACACACTATGCTTAATGAGTTCAAAATATCTTGTTTTTGTATTTGGTAAAGTTTTGGAAAATATGTTTTAGATTGAGCTAATATTTCCAACTTACAAAAATAGTCCAAATCTTATGAAACATGCCTTGATCATGTGCAAGCATGTCTGATTATCAAAGTATATTGGTAAAACTATTTTTGTAGATTTTCTGTGTATTTTATGGGATTTTATTTCAACCAAAAAGACCAAGTTTTAATCCCTTAACAGTTTTCTGATTTGGATATGGCCGGTCGACCGACCCGGTCGACCGACGTGCACAGACGTGCACGCCAGTTCTGCAGGAGGGCCGGGCGACCGACCCGGTCGACCGTCCAGAGAGGTCTGCTCTCTGGAAAGGCCCCGGCCGACCGCACGGTCGACCGGATAGAGAGTTTGCTCTCAGTATCCTGGCTCGGTCGACCGCCCGGTCCACCGATGGCTCAAACGGTCTGAAATATGACCGTTAGCTGGTCGGCCGGACGGTCGACCGATAGGCCTGACAGAACCCCAACGGCTAGTTTTTCTGAGCATATAAATTTGGGGGTTTGGCCATTGTTTTTCACCAAGATTTTTAGTGGACTTTGAGCCAGTTTTCCCATTCCATTAAAAGAGTTTTCTCCACTAATTGAGAGCTAATACTTCCAATCAAATGGGGAGTTTTTATCAAGAGTGTTAAAAGAGAATTTCTTTGAGTTTTCCTCCACCTCTTCCATCCTTATTTTTCTCACACATACACTTGAGCTATCTATTGCTATTCATCTTATAGGAGTGTTGTAGTGAGAGTGCTTTTAGGTAATCAAAGTGTTGTGATCACCAAAGATCTTTTCTTTATACTTTGAGGAGGCGGGCAAGTGTGCTCGCGGTGGTTTAGAGTTCGATTGTGAACTCTTGGTTTGAGGTGCGGCCTCGGCAAGCTTATGGGGCTTGCGTGCGTACGGGACTAGGGAGTCCGAGGGATTATAGGTGTTGCGACACCGAGGAGTGATCCATTGGGATCAAGCATAGTGGAAATCCTTCGTGTGTCGAAGGCGGGGATGTAGAGTAAGGGTGCTCGAACCTCGAAACAAATCCCTTGTGTTTGCGATTGCTCACTCTCTCTCTCTATCTCCTTGTGTTTATATCTTGTATATTTATATTGTGTTTTATTCTTTTCATGCTTGATATACATTGTGTGCTATATTGATATACTTACTTGGGTTTGTTTGCTAACACTTGTATTTAACCAAGAGAGCCAACGCGGCACCTCAACCCATATCTAGGGGAATCTTGAGGAGTTTGTCCAGAGCCCTTCACGGGGAATTCAGTAACACTCTTGTGTTATACATAGTGTTTAGTGTAATAGTTTTGTTTAGGTCATAATAGTTTTTAATTCCGCATCATTTGGCATTTAGTGACCATTAGATTAGCCATCACCTATTCACCCCCCTCTAGGTGAACTTACAATTGGTATCAGAGCCAAGTGCTCTTGATTTGGGTCTTACAACTTAGAGTTAAAGATCCTCATTTTAGGCTAATCACAATATTTTGTACACACACCATGGACTTCATGTCACCACCCACCTTTGATATTCTTAACATCCAATTTAGAAGGTTAAGATGTCTTTGTACCTCAAGGCCTTAGGAATTCATGTTTATCTTGCCACAACTAATAATGCATATTGTTTAAATGGTAAGAACTTTGAGGCAAATGCAAAAGCCCTTAATGCTTTGAAGAGTACCCTAAATGATGATTATTTATCTAGGGTTGCTAATCTTAATTTGGCTTTTGTAGTTTGGAACACCCTCCTCTCCCTTGGCGAAAATGATCAATACTATGCAGGGAATGACTCGGATGTTGGAAGCGACATCTCCAACAAGTGCTATATGGTCCAAGGGGATAACCCCCTTGAGATAAACACCGAATCTGAGTTAGATGATGAGGACATGTCATATGATGAGCTTACTTTTTTTTGTCAACAACTTCTTGAAAAATATGACATGATTAAAAAGGAAAATAAGAAAATGAAAAAGGATTTTGTTTGCATGCTTAATGAAAAGGTTTCATTAGAAAATAAGGTTGCATGCATTGAAAAAGAAAAAAAAGATTTGAAAAATGAAAATGTTTCCTTGTTTCAAAATTAAGTGATCTTTGTGAAGGAAACACAAATTTGAAAAATGAAATTATCTTGGTGGAGAAACAAAAAGAAATTGTTTTGCAAGAAAACAACTCTTTAAAAAGAATTTTTTTTGAAAAAGAAAAGGAAAATGTTTTTCAAAAGAAAAAGAAAAATGATTTTATATCTCATCATGCTTTACATGCCACCGCTAATGAGATTAAAGATTTGAAAAATAAAATGGATTGTTTGAGTTCAACTTTGAACTCTTGTGCATTTAACCATACTAGATTGGAGTCCTTGTTTTCAAAGAAACAAACTCCACACATTCATGCACAACATCATCATGCATTTGCTTATGTTGCACGTCACGATCATACACATTCACATAAGGATGCTAAGGTGTACAAATGTACACATTGTGGCCGCAAAGGCCATTTAGCAAAGTTTTGCTATGATAGGATTCATCATGTAAATTTTGCTAATAAGAAAAATGTTTGGATTCCTTACAAGACTAACCCTAAAGGACCCAAAAGAAAATGGGTACCAAAATCTCCACCTTTGGTTTTTGATGTAGGTGAGGGCTCTCACACGACGTGAGAGAAATGGTTCCTTGGTGGTGGATGCATGGACTTGATGAACACATACTTTTGATGCACCGCTATCAAGGAGTTTTGGTGGGACTACCACCATGTTTGGAGCTTTGGAGTATAGTCCATGTGTTGGTAACTATCTCTAAAACTCTTAGTTTAGTTTACATGCTCCTTTTATTTGATAATATCATTTAGCATGTTCATGTTTTAATTGTTTTGTGCTTCATGTGGTAAATACTAGTTTAAATGTAGTTTTTATCAAAACTTGTATTTATACATGTACAAATAGTGAGAACAAATTGATTCATATATGTTTGCACTTCATGCTCATTTGTACTCACTTTATGCATATGTATAGGCTAGTTTGATGATTTCCTCATTTACACTTGTTTTGCCAATTTTCTTGTTTTACTTCATGTATATGTAATTTTTATTCAAATCTAATAAATATACATGTATATCCTTTTTGAGTCTCTTGCCTTCATGCAAATACTATTAATAGACTCGTTTTATGTTTGGGATATGTATGCATATTGTTAGATTTAGATAAATCATACATATACCTAGAAGTTTGTTTTGTTTTTAATGAAAAATGAATTTTCATGTTTTGTTTGATAAAATGAATAATTTGTTTTGATCATTTTGAGCCTTAATGACTATTTTCATGAAAATGCTAGTTACATGATTTTTGAACACTCACACCTTATTTGTTTGTCATGACTTTGTTTCATGAACATATTTTTTTTGAGCTTTATAGATCGAGTGTCAATTCTTGTGTATTTGGTATGATTCATGAAAAACATATGTTTTGATTTCATGTTTTTGAAGGATCTTTAACTAGTTTTTCAAAAATTAATTTAACTAGTTATTTATTCTTCAATGTTTATGAGATATACACATGATCCTTTTATTGTTTCAATTGGTATCATTGAATCGTTTCAATTGGTATCAATTTGACTCTATATTTGTATATACTCATTTTTGTTTTCTTATATATGTATGTATCAATTGATATACTCATTTTTCATACATATATATGAGTTATTTGTGCTTAAGTTAAAATTGTTTTACATGTTTAAAGCACAAAGTTGTTTATGATAAGAAAATAAAAATTTTAAAAAATTCTCAAGATTTGTTTTATTGAGAAAATTCAAAATTTTGTTTTATAAGAAAAATTCAAAATGTTTTGATGTGTATTTCTTATATGCAAGGAGAGCTTAACATCTCTTCTACATATAGATTCATGTTGAGTGTATTGTATATTGAGGAGCTTGACAACTCTTCTTTATGTGGTACACGTGTGTAGGGGGAGTTTCACATCTCCTCTTACGCATTACATATTATACGTTATGTGAATTAGTGCTTGTCATCCCTCTTTCATGTAATGTATATGTGTAGGAAGTTACTTTACCGTCTTCCTCTTCATGAATGTATATCGCATATAACCTTTTAATTGACTTATTTGTTTACACCCCTTATTGGTCTCTTTGTTTCTGACAAAAAGGGCGAGAAAAATTTGTTGATTGTGTTTTTACCCCTTTGTTGATGATTGACAAAAAGGGGGAGAAGAATTTGAGGTTTATATGCATGTTTTGAGGAAAATGATTTTATATGCATGTTTTGTGAAAAAGAATTTGTTTTGTTTTATACTTGTTAGCATGTTTTATCTCCTTACATTTGCATTCATGTTTATGTGCTTCATTGTCATATTTATTGTTTATTTGTTATGCATGAGTTAAGGGGGAGCTTCTTTGAAGCTTTACTTTAATCCATGCATATATAACTTCATGAGTTTTGTCATCATCAAAAAGGGGGAGATTGTTGGCCCAAAGGCCCATCACTCTAGTTTTGATGATGATCAACTCATGTAGTTATGTTTACTAATGATCTTGTGTTTAATTAGTGACAGATTCATGATCAAGATCTTAGTAGGTGTGGAGCTTCAACAAAGGATTTAAAGTCAAGTTTTGGAGCTACCACGGTTTGATCCATCGAGCTAGTGATCGAGTTTGGATCGTGTTTTGGACCAAGTCAAGAAGATGAGAAGGCTTCAAGTGAAGATTTCAAGAAGATCAAGACTTGTGTCTAGGTATAAGATTTTTATTTTTAGATAAAATGTAAAGGATAGAGTAGTTGGTGGATTGCTCAAGTATTTATCACACACACACTCTTGATTTAGTTGTCTTTTCATAAAAGAATTTTAGAAAAGACTTTCATTTTGAAAAATACTAATTTGGTTTTTGGTGTTTTCTTATATACATGTTTTAAACCAAAACCAAGTTTTATGCTTAATATCAAAAACATAGATATTTCATCTTAATTGTGTAGTGGATCATATCCATACACACTATGCTTTAATGAGTTCAAAATATCTTGTTTTTGTATTTGGTAAAGTTTTGAAAAATATGTTTTAGATTGAGCTAATATTTCTAACTTACAAAAATAGTCCAAATCTTATGAAACATGCCTTGATCTTGTGCAAGCATGTCTGATTATCAAAGTATATTGGTAAAACTATTTTTGTAGATTTTCTGTGTATTTTATGGGATTTTATTTCAACCAAAAAGACAAGTTTTAATCCCTTAACAGTTTTCTGATCTGGCTATGGCCGGTCGACCGACCCGGTTGACCGACGTGCACAGACGTGCACGCGAGTTCTGCAGGAGGGCCGGCCGACCAACCCGGTCGACCGTCCAGAGAGGTCTGCTCTCTGGAAAGGCCCCGGCCGACCGCACGGTCGACCGGACAGAGAGTTTGCTCTCTGTATCCTGGCTCGGTCGACCGCCCGGTCGACCGATGGCTCAAACGGTCTGAAATATGACCGTTGGCCGGTCGGCCGGACGGTCGACCGACAGGCCTGACAAAACCCCAACGGCTAGTTTTTCTGAGCCTATAAATTTGGGGGTTTGGCCATTGTTTTTCACCAAGATTTTTAGTGGACTTTGAGCCAGTTTTTCCCACTCCATTAAAAGAGTTTTCTCCACTAAATTGAGAGCTAATACTTCCAATCAAAGGGGAGTTTTTATCAAGAGTGTTAAAAGAGAATTTCTTTGAGTTTTCCTCCACCTCTTCCATCCTTGTTTTTCTCACACATACACTTAAGCTATCCATTGCTATTCATCTTATAGGAGTGTTGTAGTGAGAGTGCTTTTAGGTGATCAAAGTGTTGTGATCACCAAAGATCTTTTCTTTGTACTTTGAGGAGGCGGGCAAGTGTGCTCGCGGTGGTTTAGAGTTCGATTGTGAACTCTTGGTTTGAGGTGCGGCCTCGGCAAGCTTGTGGGGCTTGCGTGTGTACGGGACTAGGGAGTCCGAGGGATTGTAGGTGTTGCGGCACCGAGGAGTGATCCATTGGGATCAAGCATAGTGGAAATCTTTCGTGTGTCGAAGGCGGGGATGTAGAGCAAGGGTGCTCGAGCCTCGAAACAAATCCCTTGTGTTTGTGATTGCTCACTCTCTCTCTCTCTCTCTATCTCCTTGTGTTTATATCTTGCATATTTATATTGTGTTTATTCTTTTCATGCTTGATATACATTGTGTGCTATATTGATATACTTGCTTGGGTTTGTTTGCTAACACTTGTATTTAACCAAGAGAGCCAACGCGGCACCTCAACCCATATCTAGGGGAATCTTGAGGAGTTTGTCCAGAGCCCTTCACGGGGAATTCGGCAACACTCTTGTGTTATACATAGTGTTTAGTGTAATAGTTTTGTTTAGGTCATAATAGTTTTTAATTCCGCATCATTTGGCATTTAGTGACCATTAGATTAGCCATCACCTATTCACCCCCTCTAGGTGAACTTACAATATGATCAGCCGTGACACTCTTCTTGTCAGTAGCATCTGTCGGGGTCTCAGAGCGGACTTGAGAGCGAGCCCCCGAGGAGACCTTGCGGTACTGCCGCGCCCTAGGGCTCTTGGAGCCAGAAGAGAGTAACTCTTCATACTTACTTTGCCTAGTCGAACTCCACGACAAGTGATTCGACCATTTTTTCCATGTAGGTGACGTCACCTTGCGCCACGACTTGCTCATCGGTAGAGAAAGTACTCCCCGGCGGAGTCGCCATCCTTTATTTGGTGGGAAAAATTGAAGATCGAGGAGTAACTTCTTTGTTTGATTGTAAAGAAAATTACAGCGGATCAATAATCCTCTTATAAGAGAGGGAAAATATTTCAAGCTTAAATCTCCCCTTTGTTTAAAGCCGGGTTCTTGATGTGGCGATAGAAAGTGAATCTTATTTTTCGTTGACCGGGTGAACGTCAGGTCTTTTGGAATCCTCTCTTTGGATAGTAAACAAAATAACACAGCTTCTGTCCACCAAGGATCTCAAAGAAATTGTAGGCAAAGATGAACTTGTACGTAGCAAGTTGTTCGAAGAGTAGAACTCTCTCTTTCTTTTCAGCTGGAGGTCTTGATGTTTCTACGGCTTACAACCGAAGTTCTTCTTACAAAGAATTTTCCGACCCCTCTTCCATAGCAAACTAGGCTATTTATAGAGGTTTCAGTGGGTAAACGTGTCCGCTAAAAACACTCCATAATGGGGTTAACTCCCTCATTACGTGGGCAGTAATTGACTCAGTAATGAGGGCAGTTATAACCGAGACGCAGGTTTTGAGCCTTGCGTCTTGCTACAGAAGTAATGCTTGAGAGACGCGGATTTCCAGTTCTGCGTCTTGGTACTGCAATAATGCTGAGATGCGGCTTTCGCGCTCCACGTTTTGGACCTTGCAGTGATGTTGAGACATGGATTTCAACCCTCGCATCTTAGTGCTGCGCTAGTGGCGATGACTAGCCTTGCGTCTAGAGTTTGGATTCTGTTTTTTAACGACTTGTCTTCAGTAATTTTTAGACAGTCTACAGACGTCTTGTTGCACTTGGATCTGGCATCCTTCTTTATCGAGCACCCTTATGGATATTAGATTATACCGTACCTCTGGAACATGCCAGACCGCCTCCAGAGCATGCATTGTCCCATCTCTTCCTGTAACCTTGACTATCTCAGTGCAGATGACCTGGCAAGCCGAGCCATCCATCATCATAAGTTATTGAACAGCTCTTTCTGGGAATATACATGAACCGTACTACCTGAATCAAATATCTAGCCTTTATCTTGAGAAGTATTGTCTTCGGAAGAAGTCATTAATTTTTCGGTGTCTTCTACACTGCTTGCTACATCTGCCTCCGCAGCTTGCCCCTTCTTCTTCAGCCACTCTTACCGATACTTGCAGTCATTCTTTCAATGACCTTCCCTGTGACAAAAGTGACATGCCTTTGATGAGCTTGGACCTTTTCTTCCTTCTCCTCTTTCTTTCCTTCCTGTGACCACCAAACTGATCCTGTCTGCTCCTCTTGATTTGGCCTTTTCCTAATCTCATTAGATAAGAAGTTGATGTAACCTCCTCCAAGATGAGAGTTTCCTTACCGTAGAGCATGGTGGTGACGATATGATCATATAACTCTGGAAGAGAACTGAGAAGTATCAACGCCTTGTCCTCCTCGTCGATCTTGACATCAACAGCTAGAAACTCGCTAATGACCTTGTTGAAGAAGTTTAGATGCTCCAACACTGCTATCCCTTCCTTCATGCGTAGCCCATATAGTTGTTTCTTAAGATACTGCTTGTTGGAGAGGTTTTTTGTCATATACAATGTTTCTAACGTTGACCATAATCTCGTAACCGTTTCTTCATCCATCACGTTGTTCATAACCTCGTCTGCGAGACATAGTTGGATCGTGCTTGCCGCCTTTAGATCCATCTCCTTCTAATCCTCTTTTGACGTACCTGTAGGTTTTACTGACTTACCCTGCAAAGTCTTGTAAAGACCTTATTGCACTAGCAACGCCTTCACCCACTTTTTCTATAAGTCAAAGTTTTCTTTGCCATTGAACTTCTCGACCTCGAACTTTATTGTAGAACTTCCTATCTTCGACAAATTGTCCTTCGTCAACTTTTAGCTCTGATGCTTTAATTGTTGCGAAATTTATATGCTCTGATATCAATTGTTGTGACTCTCAGGATCGACGTTAGCGAAACTTGGTAATATGAACAGTACTTACAAAAGGAAAGCTTGATATAAAGCAAACTAGCAATACCTAGACAAAATAGTAATAAAGAAAGAACACAAGGATTTAACGTGGTTCAACTTAAACTTGGCCTACGTCCACAGGGAGAGAACTTGAGAGAGCTTTATTAATAAACTTGGTACAAAGAGAATAGCAGAGTGCATGAATCAGACACATATAGAGTGTGCCCGCAGTATCAGATTACAGGCTGACATATCAGAAGAATTTTGGGCAGAGGCGGTGAATCATGTGAGTTATTTGGTGAACATGTCACCATCAACATCTATTGATCTTTAGATCCCAGAGGAGATATGGTAAGGAGTATCTATGGACTATTCAACCTTACAAATTTTTGGGTTCCTGGCATATAGTTTGGTTGATAGTCAGAAAAGGAACAAACTAGAGTTCAAGTCTAAGAATTGTATCTTAATCGGGTTCATCAAAGGAGTCAAGGGTTTCAGACTTTGGGATCCTGAGAAAACGAGCGCCTTTACTAGCAGAGATATGGTCTTTGACGAAGATTCAATGTTGCGAGAAAAGTCAGAGACGGAAAATAAAACGCAAGGTGGAGCCTCAGACAGTTTGGCAACAGACACTCAAGAAAAGGAAATCGAGTTCTCAGATAGCCCTAAAAGGCCTGAAGTCAGAAGAAGACTCCTCAGATTCAGATGGAGACAAACATGAGGCTACTCAAGAGTAACCTAAACCGTTGAGGCGATCAGTCAGGGTTACGGTGCCACCAACAAGGTATGTCTGGGATGAAGATCATGTCTCTTTCACGTTAGTAACAGAAACAGGAGAACCTGATAGTTACAGGAAAGCGATCGAGGCAGATGATCACGGTAAGTGAATTACAGCCATGACGCAAGAGATGGAGTTTTTGAATAGAAACCAAACATTAACGTTAGTCGATCTTTCAAAAAAACTCTAAGGCAATAGGTTGCAGATGGGTATTTCGTACGAAGGACAATGAGCAATATAAGGCAAGATTGGTTGCCAAAGGATATGCTTAGAAAGAGGATATTGACTACAATGAGATTTTCTCTCCTGTAGTCAAGCATACATCTATTCGGATGTTATTGGCGATAGTTGTTCAGCTTGATCTAGAGTTGGAGCATATGGATGTTAAAATAATGTTTCTGCACGGTGAGCTGGAGGAGAAGATATACATAAAAACAACCTGAAGGTTATATTCAGGAAGGTAAAAAAAACAAGGTGTGTCTTCTAAAGAAGTCCCTATATAGACTTAAGCAGTCTCCCAGACAGTGGTACAAACGGTTTGACTCTTTCATGATCAAGGCCAAATACAACCGATGTGAGTATGATAGTTGTGTCTATTTCAAGCATAGTCATGATCCGACATATTTGCTAGTATATGTCGATGATATGCTGATTGCTGCGAGAAACAAGATACATGTTCAGAAGCTTAAAGCTCAGCTCAAGAAGGAATTTGACATGAAGGATTTGGAAGAAGCCAAGAAGATACGTATGGAGATCACTCGAGACAGAGGTTTAAGCAGACTTTGACTATCCCAGGAGAATTATGTTCTCAAGGTGTTGGAGAGATTCAACATGGCAGAAGCAAGACTAGTCATCACTCTTTTGGCAGGTCACTTCAAATTATCCTCCAAGCAGTGTTCACAATCACCGGTAGAGGAGGAAGAGATATCTTGAGTATCATATGTTAGTGCGGTGGGATCACTCATATTTGCTATGGTCCACGTTAGGCCTGACTTAGCTTATGCAGTTAGTATAATAAGTCAGTTTATGTCAAATTCAGGAAAGAAAGATTGAAAAGCAGTGAAGTAGGTACTACGATATCTGCGAGGGACTGTGAGATTAGGCTTGGTGTTTCAAAGATTGAAAACGAGAAATTTTAGGTTACTACAAGGCTATGTTGATACAGATTATATCTTGATCAGTGAAAATTTACGACGGGCTATGTGTTCACAGTAGCTGAATGCGTCATTAGTTGAAAGACAAAGTTGCAAGATACAATTACTCTTTCAATGACAGAAGCGGAGTACATGGCTGCAGTTGAGGCGTCAAAAGAAGTTTTGTGGTTGAAAGGATTAGTTGAGACGTTCAGTATCATATAGGATTCAGTTCGGATTCATTGCGACAGTCAGAGTGCTATTCATCTCACTAAAGATCACAGGTATCACAAGCGGATGAAGCACATTGATGTGAGATTTCACAAGATACGTTAGTGGGTCGTGAATGATAGGTGATCGATTTGATAAAGATCAGCACAAAGAATAATCCAGCGGATATGATGACGAAGACCATCCCGATGGAGAAGTTCAAAGCATCTCTGAACTTCATCAAGGTTCTCCAAAGGTAAAGTGGTGAATGAGTTCTTGGGAGAGAGCCATGTGAAGTCACAAAAGGGGAGAGAAAGGAAGGCGAATGAAGCATATGCCAATTTCTTCGGAGGGACTCAATGAACATGAGTCAAGATGGAGATTGTAAGTATTTGGAATGCCTCATATTCATTGGATAAGAATTCAGATTTTTGACAGTTTTCTAATACGAATTTGTCTTCTGTTTTGGTTTAGATATGGGTTTCTTATTTCTCTAAAGAGGTGCTGATTTGAGTTCATGTTAGACTAGGATCATCCTAGATGCCTATATAAACCTCTCAGGGGTGGTCTTTTGAAGGTGTGTCAAAAATTCACGAGAAATTCTAGAATTCCACTATTGAGAGTTGTGAGAGAGATCTCATTGTAACTCTTGTATTTTCTTTAATAAAAATTTCTCCCCTCCTCTCCATGGACGTAGGCACATTGCCGAACCACGTTAAATTTTGTGTTTCTTACTTGTGTGGTGATTGCTTTCTAGTGATACATCTTCTACATTTACTTCTGCTGCCGAATCTTCGACTTGGTGTTCCTCTGTTATTTGATCGGTGATAAATCATCAACAACATCAATGTCACGTCAAGGGGTTGGAAGCTAATGGCTCAATTTGGAGATAGGTGAAGAAGGGGAAGAGACTTTTGGGAGAGGAATAAGCTGGTACTTATCAGACATCAATGTTACATCAAGTGGTTAGAAGCTATCGGCTCAATTTATAGATATCAATCAATCAATGCTCCTTTTTGACTTTGTTACGTGTGATCTGTGGACCATGCTGTGTTGGACTTTGATCCAATTAGAGAGGTAAATGTCCCAAATTTCTTTTTCATTTATTTTTCTCCTACCATGACATCTACCAGATTGAAATAAGAATTAAAGAAGTCCGTATTGGGTGAAAGTTTGTATAACTTGGATGGAATATAAACCTTTTTTTAACCTTTCCCACCATTTCTTCCAGTTGCTGTATGGAGGAGGAGATGGCAAAGGAGCAGAGCAAGAAAAATTGTGGGTTTCCCTCCGAAGAACTTATAGTCTTCATACTTTAAATTGCAGCTCTTGGAAAGAACTTCCCCCTCTTGCTGCTCATCACAACACTACCATTGGAACTTGAGCATCTGCTGCAAACACAAGTAGCACGTACCAGCCGATAGATCCATTGTGCACTGTACCAGCCCATATATCGCCCGCTGATCATCGGTCGTGTACGACAGCTTCCCTTTCATGCTTGCTATATGTGCTCGGGTTCCTTGCATTCTGCTCGTCCAGATATCTTACGTAGTTTGCATTGTCGAACAAGGAGAAGAAAGACATTTCGGAGTAGCAAAGCTCGCAAGTGTCATACCAAACGGTGACTGGGTTGAAGGAGCAGACTTGGAGTATATCTTTGGTGGCGGTTTGAACGAGTTGCGACATTCGAGAGGGCTGACATCGCCTCGGCAGAGGAAGAGGCTGTAGACACAGTCAGGGATAGAGCCTTTGGTGATGTTCGAGAAAGTGGAATTACTGGAGGAAAGGGGGATAGAAGAGAGGAGTTTGAGATTTGATTCAAAAGGGCTGTTGGTGGTGGGGTCACCGTCGCCGCAGAGGTTGTAGAGAAGGCTGACAGCCACCACCGAACAGAGAAGTCGAAAGAGGAGAACAACGAAGTTAAGAGGAGCCATAGTTGAGTTTGTAATGTCCCGATCTCGCGGGTACGGAGATGTTACTGTAACGTATATACGTAGGACGGAAATACCCTTACATATATGCGCTAAGCATCAGTACAGGTAAGAATCAGAGTACGGAAGCACAGTGGTAATATACATTCCAACAATAATAGCACAAGGACACAGTTATCACAGAACAAGATACAATATCTCAAGAATATAAGATCACCAAGAAGCGCAAAAGAAGGATGTACAATATGAAATACAGGAAAGCACTCACGAGTAGCAAGATGAGAATCTCGCGAGCCTATCATGAGGAGGCTGGAAGAAAAAGGGTCCGGGCAAGCAACTGCTAATCCACGCTTTCGCTGCGCCACTCTGATCAGGTACAGCAAGGCCACCACGATTCAGACTCCAGGATCTGAATACGAGAATTTAGGGTTGCCAGAAAGCAACCCGGCGAGTACATATGATAAAACCAGTTGGCGTGCTCAGGCAGTCACACGTGTACATGATCAAGTGATGTGGTTCAGGCATCCATGTACAGGCAATGACAAGTAACATAAAGAAAATTAAAGGAACGATAGTAAATTCGAAATTAAGTAAATACATATATATCAATAAATCTGAATTAAAAAATATGCATAGAAAACGATATCGAGAACATGGTACACATAAACATGTATGCCGATACAAGTCAGTAAACAAGAGATCAAGAAATCTCGTAGTAATTTAGAATCATGTATAGTAAAACAGAATGTCCAGCTCAAGTTATACAATATGAATTGTCGAATCATAATAACAGGGCAAGTCAAATGCATGGGTAAATTAGTATGTTGCATTTAAGTTATCCAATAATAATTATCAGTATCATTTGTTATTCTTGTCCCTTTCTCACCGACGTCCCATAACACTGACAGTTCAAACTGGAACCTACACTTCCAGTAGAACTCATCCGAACTTCGATATGTAGGTACCATTATTCGAATAGGAGAAAGACCAAAAACATAAGCTCCTGACGTTATTATTATTATACAAGTATGTGTGTGTTAATATGCACTGAGAATGCTTATCACGCTAACACCAGACGGCACAGGCAGAAGGGAGGAATATTTCTTTTGAAGGATAGATTCAGGAGGTAGCCCCATAGATTCAAGAGGTGACCCCCACAGATTCAAGAGATGGCCCCCACCACGTGCATGGTGTGGCACTTTGCTCCGTGTGGTACTTTGCTCTGTGTGGGGAATGGATTCTAGAGGTAGCCCCCACAGATTCAAGAGGTGGCCCCCGCCACTTGTGTGGTGTGGCACTTTGCTCCGTGTGACACTTAGTTCCATTCAGGATCCGCCGGACGCTAGCATGATCGTGAGATACGTCCTCGTCATCCTGACACCAGGCATGCTCTGCCGGACACCGGTATGACCGTGCTATTAACAAGAGTAACAATGCAGAGGACATAAGTATAGGGGATACATGAGTCCAAGAGTATAGGAGTACCAGATATCTGGTAGCAGTATAATAATCATGTCAAGGTCCCTGTAAAAGTAATAATCATGAATATGCAATGTAATACAAGTGTCAGGTGTAATAGTATCCAGTCAGGTGTCACAATATCAGGTCAAATGTGTTAGTGTCAGGTGATAGCATATGTCAAGTATCAAGTGATAGCATGTCAATTGTCAGGTGTCAGGTTTCAGGTGTCAGGGATCAAGTGTTAAGTGATAACATGTTAAGTACCGGTGTCAGATATCAAGTGTTAGGGATCATGTGTCAAGTATATACATATCAGGGTCAGGTAATCAACTTGTTGGTGTCATTGTTGGCCCAAAAGGTTACACTCTCCATTTATTGAGTTTTGATGATGACAAACCAAATTAGTGCTATTTGGTACTAATTAGTTTGTTGAGATAAGTTTCAGGTTTGTACCATAGTTTGGAGGCCATTGCTTAGCTATTGCAAGAAATTCTAGGTTCATGAAGCAAAGAAGGATTTTTGCACATCAAGGAAGGAACATAGAAGAAAAGGCACTAGCAAGGCATTGCATGGCTCAAGACTTGAAGATTGCTCAACAAGATTTGTTTTTAGTTTTATAGGTTTAGAATTTTGTTAAAGAATGATGGATAGGTTTGAAGCTCAATCACACACGTTTTTGCGCACATATTGTTTCTAAGATGATTTTTCTATAAAATGTACAAAAATATTTTGATACAAAATCATCTGCCTACAAATCAATTTATATGTTTTATACTTAGTACTAATTAAAGATATTTTTCATAAAAATCAAAGTCTTTTCAAAATTATGTTTTAAACCTGGTTTTTGACCTGAGCCAGTCGACCGGACCTATGTCAGGGTTGGCCGGTCGACCGGCCCAGTCGACTGTAGTTCTGGGTGTGCATGTATCTGTGTGCACGTTTTTGCAGTCGACCGGACGGTCGACCGACTGTAACTCAGTCTGCTCTCGTTAGATTGGGTCGACCGGGCGGTCGACCGCTGGTCTACAACGGTCAGATTTTTGAGTAGGCGGTCAACCGACCGGTCGACCGGGCTAGCCGTTTGAACAGTAACGGCTAGTTTTCTGAGCTGTTTATTTTTATCTTTTTCTCACTTAAGTGAGTTTAAATGACCTGTTTTGGGCTTAATACATTCTGATTAGCCTTAAAAATGTTTTATCTTCTAACCCTAGCCCTCTCCTATAAATAGGGGTGTTTGGGGAGAGATTGGTTCACCTAATTATTACAAGAAAAATTCAAAAGTTTAAGGCATTCAAAAGAGCTTGGTTTCTTGGTTTTTGTGCTGAAATTCTCTCTCATTTTCTGAAGTGTTTTCAAGAATTCTCTGATTTCATTTTCTTTTCTCTTTGCACACAAGAGCTTCATTCCTACTCATTATTCTCTAAGGACCTTTGTAAGGGAAGAGAATTTTGAAAGAGAAAGTTTGTGGTCTTTTGACTACCAAGAGAGAACTTGTACTTGAGATTGTGGAGTTGGGTACTCCGGTGTATTTGTGACATCTTTGTGATAGTGGAAGTGGTTGGAATCCTTCTGGGGAAGGCGGGGAAGTAGAGCTGGGTGCTCGAACCTCGATAACAAATCTTGGTGTTTGCGTTTGGTTTACTTTCCTTGTTCTTGCACTACTTTCATTGCTATTGTTGCTTGATTTTATTTGTCATTGCTATATTCACTTGTTGCCATTCATCTTGTCAATCATTGTCCCATACAACAAGGTTGCATTGCGCACCTCCAACTCTTATTTACGAGGAATCAGGAGGAAGGAGTTCAGAACCCTTCACGGGGCATTCGGCTCTTAGTCTTGTTTTGGGAGATTGTTGCATCATATTTTTAAATTGTGCATTGATTAGCATTATCACCTATTCACCCCCCCCCCCTCTAGGTGATTTTCAGTCATGTGAGTTGAATACAGAGTTATAACATTATATATCAAATAATCATCCTGTCATATAACATGATACAGAAGAACATTATAGTTAAAAATTTCAAACTCTTCACAATCATATTATAATAATAAAAGATTAATCTATTAATTTGGTATGCGAAGCCGAGCGAAGCGGGAGCGTATCTAGGCATATCCAATGCAAGTATAATATCAGTTCAATGAATTATAATAACGACCAACAGGTTTTCATATAACATGTTAATTTTAGAAAATCACTCGCATATCATATATCAACTCGTATACGATATATCATGTATTAAAGCTAGAATAGCAATTGTTTGGCATGTAATGGTAGTAACAAGGCATTCTCATATCAATAAATCATGCACTAAAGACTAAAGTAGCAGCTACTAAAAATGAAATGATGATAACACAACACTCGCTTAAATTTATTTCAAGCCCCAGAATAGAAATAACAAGGCATGAGGCAATACAAAGTACTCGCCTAAAATCACCAGAAAATGCCGTAAAATTCTGAAACACCAGAAACTCATGTACGTCACCAATTCATATTAATATATATATATATATATTAATTAATATTAATTTATTAAGAGAGAGAATAAAAGAGGAGAGAGAAAAGAATGAGAGAGGGAGAGATATTGGAGAGAGAGACTTGTAGAAAAGTGAGTGAGAGAGAGAGAGAGAGAGTTTGCTGGAAAAGTTAGAGGGGGTAAGAGAGAATTTGATGAAAAAGAAGGGGTAAAAGGGGAAAGAAGGAAAAGAAAGAAAGAAGAAAAGAAAGAAAGAAAGAAAGGAAAGAAAGAAGAAAAAAAGAGAAAAGGGGGGAGTTGGTGGCCGGCGGCTCTGGCCGCCGCCGCCGCCGCCGGAGGGGCGGCCGGCGAGGAGGGGCGGCCAGCGGCGCCCCTTGGGTGGAGGAGGGGAGGGGAGTTGTTGATGTTGTTGTTGTGATTGTTGTTGGTGTTGATGGTGAAGGTGGTGGTGGTTGTTGTTGGTGGTGGTGTTGGTTGAAGGTGGTGGTGTTGGAGAGTTGGAGGAGGAGGAGATAGTGGTTGGGTGGAAGTGGAGGAATTGGTAGTGGGGATTGATGGTGTATTAAAGAAGAAGATGAAGGTAATGGTGATGGGTTTTGGAGAAATTGGAGAAGGATGGATGGAAATTGAAGAGGAGAGAAGTGGGGGAAAGAAGATGAGAGCTTGGAGGGAAGGTGGCCGGCCCTAGGTGGTGGTGGTGGTGGCCGGCCAAGGTGAAAGAGAAGGAAGAAGGTGATGGTGGTGAAGATAGTGATGTTGACGTTAGTGCAGTGGTAGTTGTTGTTGGAGATGGAGTTGATGAGGGAGATGATGTGGGGTGGCTTGGTGGAGGAGATGGCCGGAGGGTAGCGCCGGCGGTGGTGCTGGTGTTGGCCGGCAGTCAAGGAGAGGAAGGAGGAGTTGGTGGGAGGGGTGAGTGATGGAGAGAATGGGAAGAAAAGAAAGAAAGGAATAGAAAAATAAATAGAGGGAGAGGGAGAGGGAGAGTAAGGTGGAGGAATGGGCTACTGCTGCTGCTGCTGCTGTCGTTGGCAGGGCATGGGGAAGGACAGAGCAGGTATGGGAGAAAGAAAGGGAAAGAAAAAGAAAAAGAAAAAAGAAATATTATTTTAGTACGGGTAAAAATCGACTGTTTCAGAGTCGCTCCGAAAAATTCTCAAAATAGAAAATATTATTTTAAGATGCCTGGTGAAATCGAATTCGAGAAATTCAATCTAATTTTTAATTAAAAATTCTGAAATCTTCCGGCGATACCGGTCGACACCAAAATCGGTCAAATTTTGATAAATTCAGAAATATGCTTAAAAATGTATTTAAATAGAAAATGAGATTCTACGAAGTAATGTGAAAGTCGTTTCTAAAAATTCAGTTCCATTTGGAAAGTAAAAATTCGGGAATCAGTCAGCGATACCGATCGACACCGGTTTTGAAGACTTTACAGAATAATTTTGAAAAATTTCAGAAAATTACGAAAAATCTAAATTATTGAAAAATGATATTTGATACTAAAACCGGTCAAATCTAACTACCGAAAAGACCAAATTGATTAATAAACTAGGACGGATCCCAATTCAGATTAGGGCTGACTCTGAGTTCACAAATCTGGATCCAATACAAAACAATCACACAAATAATCATAAAATAAAAATAAATATAAAAACTAGATCAAATTTGATCAAAGAAATCAGAATATGTGTCTAAGTACGTATTCCAGAAACAGGGTGCTACAGAGTTGAAGTAATGAAGGAGTGTCGAGGTATTTTTGTTCTAGTTTCTTTTGGTGCAAATATTTTCGTTGCAGTTTCGTTTCCCTTTTCTTCTACTGTTGTTGGTCACAGAACCGTCTCTTTCTCTCAATGACTGCTCAGATTTTTTCTTCTGGTTCTTAATTGCATGCGCACATCAGTTCTGATTATTCGATTTCGAGCATTTTTCCTCCTTTTTGTTCACACGCTAACAGCTGAGCTATTGCTAGACAAAGTGGAAGGCACCTTTCAATACGGTTCCACAACGAAAGGGACAATTCTCAAGTGTCTTCTTTTGATTTTTATCCTCTGCTTGGTTGGTGTTAGTAATAAAATACTAAAATTTAAAAAATTTGGTTGACGTGGAATGATTTGTTAAGTTTTTAGACTAGGATTGTATCAGTATTTAAATTATTCTAATGGTGATGTTATTTTTTGATTACATTACCAGACTGGATTTTTCAGAGAAAGGGCAGAGTTGCAGTATGTGTAGAGTTGAGCGCGCAGCTGCGGCACAAGGAGATGCTTGTGATGTCCCCTCGGCGGAGGAAGACGCTGTTGGCGTTGAAGCACGGACAGGTGCCCAGGGAAGCCGTGTCCGTGTCGGGTCCGTTTCGGGTAAGGACAGGTGTCCAACACGTACACGACACCTGTAAGAGACGGTCAATCCGTGTCCGAGACAAGTCAACTGTGTTGACTCTTCCGACATGGTCAAATTCAGGGGGGCACAGCTCAGACACGGTTTTCGGGTTTGTGGTTTTCGGTTCGTGAGATCAAACCCGACCCGATACTATTTATTGTTAGAGATATACTAAAAGCCTTAATCTTTTTGTATTAGAACTCAACATATGATTTATTATTTAATAATATCATTTTCATTTTATGAGAATCTGTATAGACAAATGATTGTATTACATACATATGTGTCTTGTGTTCTACATTATAAATGACCTGATGTGTAAAGTTCGGCTTACACAGAGAAGATCTGATTATCAGATCCCTATAGAACATAGATAGGTCCTCAATCTTAGATGGAGTTGGACACACTATCTATAGGATTGTAATGTATCTCTTCTGCAATAATCTATCTTGACTATAGGAGACTTTGATGTCTCGGACTATTGCATTAGTGCACTTTATGTGTATTGGACATGACCAAGTTGAGATAATTTTTTATATACTGATTATATTAGAAAATTAACATCTCATGGTTATTTTGAGTGCTTAAACTCTTAATCTCGAAATTCTTAATGAACATGTGCATATTATACTTGTTATCTTGATTCATTAAGTAGTGATATTCTTTTATGAGTCAATAGATTCAGTGAGTTGAGTGAAAATGTAATGTGTATGATGAACTTTTTTTTATTGTCGGACTCTATGTCTCTGTATGAGGGAATGATGATGTCCTCTTGAGAAGCTTATAAGTTTTGTGCATGTCTAACTCTGTAGGTGGATTTAATTGTCTGACTCGATAAATAAGTTAAGTGGTAGGTATCAAGGACAAGATATCGATTAAAAAAATTATCAATAATTTAATTTAATCGACAGACATCGAAAATCTTAATGTGGGGAGATTTTAGGCATATAATAATAAAGATCTTGAAATTAATTTTGAGATAAGGACAGAAGTACAATTACAATTCTTTATTGGACTGAATTGTAATTTATGAAATTAAGGATTCTAATTCGAGTTGAATTAGTTTTTTCTAATTTCATTAGAACTCTGATCTTTATTTGATTCCTAATGGTCTCTATCGAAACCTATGTAAAGCCTCCTATAGCTCTTGCCCGAGGTATGTATCATACAGAAGAAATAAAAAGAGAAAAATCCTAGTTTCTAAAAGGCGACAAAAAAGAGCTGAAGGAGAGATCGAAAGTTCGGAGCCCACCATCCATCTGATCTGGTGCTTTGGGAACACGATAAAAGATCGCGAAGTGTTCGAGTTGACATCCTAGTTCGCAAATAAAGCTTATTAACGAGATCAATCCAACGAGATCTCGAAGGTATGATCTCAATTTTTGTTAAATTTATAAGATTGCATGTGCACAAATTTTCTTTTGTTCAGACTGTATCCACTGAAGGCGATCTCAGGAATTTTTTGCACTTTCATTTTAACTCGAAATTACCAATTTCCCCTCAATTGATCCATCTATCTCGCCCCCCCCCCCCCTCAATTGATCCATCTCTCTCTCTCTCTCTCAAATCCCCAAAGGAGAAGAATCCTAGCTCGCTGCCTTCTCGTCGTCCTCCTCTTGTCGTCGAAGGTGCTCTCGAAGCTGCAACATCGTCGTCGCAATCAATGTGATCTCGTCGAAGCTACAACATCGTCCTCTCATTGCAACCATTTCGAAGCTGCAACCTCACAGTGATCTCATCATCATCCTCTCGCAGCAATCTCCTCACCATTCTCCTCTCGTTGTCATCAAGAGGTAATTTTACCCCATTCTCTCTCTCTCTCTCTCTCTCTCTCTATATATATATATATATATATATATATATTTCTCTCTCTATGTTGCTCTTTTCTCTCTCTCTCCCCCCCTATGTCTTCATCTCTCTCTCGCTGCTCTCTCGCTACTCTCTCTCTCTCTCTCTCAATCCCTTTCATCTCTCCCTCAGAGAGAGCAGAGAGAGATCGAGAGAGTTAGAGAGCAGAGATAGAAAGATGGAGGGAGAGAAAGCAGAGAGAGCATAAGCAATCAAGAGAGAGTGATAGAGAGAGCAAAAGTAGAGAGAGTGTGTGTCTTCTCTTTGCTCCTCTCTTTACTCTGGATCTTTCTCTCTCTGCTCTCTCTCGATCTCTCAGAGAGATCGACAGAGAACATAGAGAGCACAGAGAGAGCAGACCCAAGAAAAAGATCCAGATCTGAGAGAGAGGAGCAGAGAGGGAAAAGAGCAAAGAAAGGAGAAGAGAGAAAGAGAGATCAGTAGGACTAATTGGAGGACTGTGAAATAAGATAATTGTGAAATTAAATATTGTAAGATTGTGAAATTAATTGATGTGTTTAGCTATCTCAATAAATTGTCATATGAATGATGATAGGAATATGTATGAAATGTTGTTTTTCTTCAAATAATATTGTTGTGTTGTTGTTGTTGCTGTGTTTAAAGCAATATGACTTCAATATAATGTTCCTCAAATGGAATAGTGGATAATTATACATCTCTTTGGAACTATATAACTAAAGGAGGAAGAAATTTGCAACGAAAGTGTAGTTATTGCCTTGAAATATTCAATGGATCATACTCAAGAGTTAAGAACTATCTCATGCAGATATGCGGACAAGGAATAAAGAATATGTAATGATTAAACCCCTCAACATAGTTTATTGATTGATATTTAATAAAAATAAAATATTGCTTGTCGTATTCCTATATTTTAATTTTTTTTAATTTTATCGTGTCCCGTGTCTTGTCCGCGCCCGTGCATCATAGGCTGTAGGCTCGGTTCAGGGGAGAGCCTTTATCGTAGGTGGCAAATGTGGAGATGTTGGTGGGGAGGGAGAGAGAGGAGAGGAGGGGGTTATGATTTGACTGGAAAATGTTGCCGGGCGGTGTAAGATCATCTCCAAGGGGCCAGAAATCCAGACCCCTTCAACAAATTAAGGAACATTAAGGGGGTTTGTTCTCCAAGGGGCCAGAGTTCTCCCCCTCTCAACTCAAGTTCCTACAACTATCCCTTAATTTGAGGAGGCAAAAAAGTCCCTACAAATGTCCCTTAATTGTTAAATAATATTTAATATTTAAATAATATGAATTTAAATTTGAATAATATTTAATTAATAGGTTTTAGTAAATTTAATTAATATATAAAGTAATATATAAATTAATTTAATATTAATATATAATTAAATACTGGATTAATACATGAAATTTTTAATTTTTAAAATTAATTAATATGAATTAAATATTTAATAATTAATTAATACATAACATATTTAATTAAATTTACTTATTACAAATTTATTAAATAAATGAAAATTTCATTTAAAATAAAAAATATTAAAACAAAGGGTGGAGAAGATATTTAAGGGAGTACTACTGGAGACCAATAGCCTTTAAATGATCCCTTAGCCCCCTCCACCCCTTTAAATAAAGGGTTTCCAAGAGAACCTTTAGAGATGCTCTAAGTCATCGCCTTCTCAATGCCTGTAGGGACACGCCGTGGCCGGGGGGATAAAGGAGGATGGAGGAGGAGAAAGTGAAGAAAGGCCATGGTTGAAATTAAAGGAGTGGGAGTCTTGTGATATGGAGCCAGAGATTCATCGAATGGAGGGCCAAGAGACATTTTCCTTGATAGTTCGTCTCACTTTCCTCTCTTCATGAGACTTTTCTTAATGTTTTGCTATGATTTATTAGTAACCTCAACCTCAGTCCTGTCACAATGAATTTCTTATCTCTCTATGCAGTGTCACTCTCTCTGTTTTATTCCGTGGGCTTCCGTTTAGGTGACTTAAAAATTAATAATCCCAGGCTCTATTATTGCAAGTCATATGTTTTGTCAATTATTCTCTATGATTCTATTCTCTCTCTATGGGCAAAACCTTGCTATGTCTCGACTTTTGTAAATTATAAACCTTTTTAAGTTTATTCATCCCCTCATCTTTGAGAGTTCCAACCGTGGACTAGTCGTGCTTAATTGGAAGTCCACGCAGTGTTTTTGTCTGTGTTTGGGCCCAGTTACTGTTTTCAGTCAAAATCATGTGTTGTATTAGAGACTGGAACGGGTCAGCTCTTTAGATGCACGCTAGGCCTTCTGATGCGAGGGCAGAGAAAATAAAAGAACACGGTTTGTGATGGGTGTCATAAACACTTATTTTTTTTTGTTTTTTCTCTGCTTGCATCGGGTCGTCCATCAGCTATGGTGGAAGGCTCAGTACGCGCGACGGACCCTGATGGACGGCTCAGCATGCACGAAAAAGATAACCCATCTCCATTAGAGAGTATTTGATTTTCCTTTCATTCTTTTTTTTTTTTTTTGGGTTTTTTTTCCTATGGAAATAGCGAATGTTTGGTTGTTGTATTGAGTGCAGGAATCATGCTGGTCCAAAGTGTGTTTGACAATAAATTTGGCGAGGAATTTAATCATCATAGAAAAATTGCTAAAACAAATTGAGCTTACTTACCTTTCCCATTGTCTTCCTCGGTCGGAGCAGATGAAGGTGGACGCGAAATAGGAAGAGCAGACGGCGGTGGAGGCAGCAGCTCAGAGACTGAAATTTTAGGACTCCTTTCAAAGAACTTCGAAACACCGTACCTAAAACTGCAGCTCTTCCCAAGAATTCCACCCTCCGTCTGCGAGTCGCAACACTGAAAGAACACAACTAACTGTCCTAAGCACTGACTGCACATATCCGCGGAGAGATCCCTCGTGCACTGCGCCAGACCATATATTGCCTGCTGCCCGCTGCTTCCGTTCACCGACACGTCACCCGTCGCAAACAAGAGCGAGTCAGAATTATACGCGGCCTGATACGAGAGATTGCTCATCAGAGCCCTCTCGTTCTTGCTGAACAGATCAGGATTGCTTGCATTCGGCCCTTGGGGGTAGTACACAAATTGATTATTGCCGAACGAGTTGAAGAAGGACTCGTCAGAGTAGCGAAGCTCGCAGGTGTCGTACCACAGGGTGGCTTGTTTGGATTTGGGGCAGATTTGGGGCGCATCTTGAATGGCGGTGTGCACGCAGGCGCTGCACTGGGACAGGCTGATGTCGCCTCGGCAGAGGAAGAGGCCGTAGGCACGGTCCGGGGTGGATCCCTTGGTGAGGTTGGAGAAGGTGGAGTTGGTAGAAGAGAGGGAGAGCGAGGCGAGGAGGAGGTTGAGATTTGATCCAAAGGGGCTGTTCGCGGCGTACGTGTCGCCTTCGCAGATGTTGGAGATGGGATCCGCGGCGGCGCTACTTAGAGAGAGGGGGCGGAGGAGGAGGAGGAGGAGGAGAGCCATATCAAGCACTAGATATTTTCTCTGCATATTTTCTCCTTATTTTTTGTATTTTTATACTAATTTAAACCCAGCAGAAAAGATTTTGTCTTACAAATGGCAGGTGGTGTTGTGGCTGATGTCAGCCAGATTGTCAAAAGTCCACTGCGGAGTCATCTTCCTGTCCTGTATCCTACTTGGAGATTAGGTTCGGGTCTTGAGTGCGAATGGAATTTGGTTCCATATACAGTCTTAATTAGGGGTGCCACCGGATACGGATTATCCGTGGATATCCGCATCCGAATCCGCCTCCAATCCGAATACGGATATCATTTTTTCACATCCGTCAATATTCGTATCCGTATCCGTATCCGAAAGGTAGGTGCAGATACGGATATGGTAAAAGTAATATCTTATTCTTATCCGATCCGATATCTGAATGTTGCGTGCTTCATAATGATATCGGTATGGAGAAGACTATTCTTCAATGGAATAAGATATTAAATTTTGATATTTTGAGTTGGTGAAAAAGTAATAGTGAAAAGTATTCGATTATTGCAAGAGCACCACATGATATTTTGAGTATTTCGACATCAACCATGTCATCCGAATCGACATTTAGCACCGGAGGACGTGTAATCTATTGTTATAGAAGTCAAATGACAATGAATACGATGAATGTATTGATATGTACACAATAATATCATAGTATGTATCACATTTAATATTGTAGTAGATGAGATAAAAAGTAATATAAGTATTTCTGTTTAATTTATCTTTAACCATATCCATTTTTAACATATCCGATTAGTATCCGCATCCGATCCGCTAATATCCGATTTATATCTGATATCCGATTTTGACGGATACGGATATCATTTTTTTACATCCGCCAATATCCGTATCCGTATCCGTATCCGAAGGTTGGGTGCGGATATAGATATGGTAGAGGTAATATCCGATCCGTATCCGATCCGATGGCACCCCTAGTCTTAATAGTTAACAAGGCAAAACATGAAGTGTGTTGTGAAATGATGGCCGCCCATTTCACTATACATGAGTAATAGTTTTATTATGTGATGACGCAAACGATAATATCAGCATGCAAATAGTGACTACATAGTATCCCAAAGTTTTTTATTTTTATTTTATAAATAAGCACTTCTTAATTCATTTTATGTAAACTTTAGAAATCAACAAAAATTTCTTCTTCTACTCTCTCTTCAAAATTTTCTGTCTTACATGTCTTAGTGTTAAGTTTCTCGGTTTACAACACGCTATCAGCACGAGCGCTCTAATCCTGTCACCAGCCTCTACCTTCATCAGCTAAGGAAAAAAGTTTTACAACAAGCCTCTACCTTCATTAACTCAAAGTAAAAGTATTCTCACGAGTCTCTATTTCCATTAGCTTAAGGAAAAATCCTATCACAAGTCTTAGCCTCTACATCTACTATCTCAGGATAAAAATGACAAGTTATTTTACTCATAATACTCGTATAACATCACTACTATATATGAAAGGAGGCCCTGCCACCTATTTATAGTAATGTGATGTGATTATAAAAAGTTAGATTATTATACTCATTATATTCATATAACATCACTACTATATATGAAAAAAGACTCTGCAGCCTATTTATAGTAAAATGATGTGATTATCACAAGGTAATAATATTTCTTGTTATTATTTTTACTAACCTCTCAATTGATGCTTGAGTGGAATAAACCCAAGCTATCAATATTATATATTTTATTACTCTGCTATTTATATATGTATAAATACCTACTGAAAGGTTTACCGAATAGCGTGGTGTCCCAATATTTATTTCAATATTTATTTTTCCATTAATTATATCTACAAAACACCCACCGAGTACAGTGGCGTGCCTATATTATAACTCATAAATATATGTAGTACAATGTATTTATTTTATCATCTTCTTCATTATAACATTTAATTGTATTAAATTCAAATTGAGTTCTCTCTCCTCTAATGGCTATATAACGGTTATAAACGACTAGTTTTTACTGTATAAATTGGTGAATTCTAAACCACATAACTCACTTCTCAATCTCTCTTCATTCTCAAAATTTTCATCATCTTCACAAGTTTTTCAGTCAAAATTTCTGCAAGATGATTTGTCCAGTTTTGAAGTTTATTGTTGTCATCATCATCATCATCAATATTATTATTATTTTTATTGGAGATATGTCGCCAACTGATTTTCAACTGAACTTTTTACTTTTAATTTTTATTTTTCTTCTTTTGTTTACCGCTATTATGATTGAGATGTAAGTTTATTATTTTGTTGTGAAATAAAATATTGTGATTCTAATTATTTGTATATTTTATTATAATTATCACCATGTCAAACTTTACAAAGGTTGAGTTTATTCTACTTGATATCACGAGAAGGAATTATATATCTTGGGTCATTGACATAGAAATGCATCTCGAGTCAATGGGTCTCACTGAGACAATAAAAAAGACGAACTCTACGTCGTCGCAAGATAAGACAAAAGTGACAATCTTTATACGTAGACATCTTGATTAGTGCTTAAAATGTGAATATCTCATAATAAAAGACCCAACTGTCTTATGGAAAAATCTCAAAGAAAAATTTGATCATCAAAAGAAAGTTGTGCTTCCGCCACACGTGATGAATGGAATACTTTGCGTTTTCAAGACTTCAAAAAGTTAGTGATTATAACTCTGCAATGTCCAGAATAATATCTCAATTGAAATTCTGTAGGATGGATATCACAGATGAAAAAATGCTGGCGAAAACTTACTCTACATTTCATTTATCTAATATAACACTGCAACAGTAATATTAGTTGCATGATTTTAAGAAATATTCTGAACTAATTTTATCTCTTCTTGTGGCAGAGAAGAACAATGAACTTTTAATAAAAAATCATCAGTCTCGTCCTACTGGTTCAGTAGCATTCCAAAAACAAATGTTGTATTTTCTAAAAATTATGAATGAGGATATAATCATGGTCATGGCCGTGGACCCGGTCGTTGTCGTGGACGCGGTCATGGTGGTTATTACAATACTTCATAAAGTCAAAGTGGCTATTACAACACTTCACAAAACAATGTGATCCATAAGAAGCATCATATGGAAAGACATGATAAAGGAAAGATGCTTGTGAAAGTTCTTTCTGGAATCCTGAAGATTCCTGTTATAATTGTGGTTCCAGATGGCACTGACCTCGAGTCTGTAGAATACCAGAGCACCTTTATAAGTTTTAAAAGGCATCCTTAAAAGGTAAAGAAAAGGAAGTAAATTTCGTTGAACATGATGATCTTATGTATGATTCAACTCATCTCGATGCTTCAGATTTTACTGATGATTTTGCTGATCTTACAATTCATCGTGATTCTATGAATAGTGGTGATAATTAGATATACAATTGTATTACTATGTTTTTGCTATTTATAATTGTTAAAATTATTTTTGAATATAATATTTCATTTATAATAACATGTTTGAAATTTTATTCTCATCAAATGATTTAATTTTGCATGAAGGTTGATACGAATTATACTAATGATGAAGTCAAGACCAAAACTGGAGCTATTTGCATACCAGATAGTGGTACAACACACACTATTCTCAATTATAAAAGGTACTTCTCTGATTTAAAACTAACAAAGACAATTATCAATATAATATCATGTCCTGTAGACTTGATTGAAAGAACTGGTAAAGCTAGTTTCATATTACCAAATGGAACAGTTTTTTCATAAAAAATGCTTTATTTTCACCAAACTCCAAAAGAAATTTATTGAGTTTTAATGACATATATCTTCATGGATATGATAATTAGTCTGCAACTGAAAGAAGTGTGAAGTAGAAGTATCTTACTACTTAAATATATGGAAAGAAGTACATATTAAAAAATTACCAAAGCTTTTCTCAAGATTGTATTACACATATATAAATATGATTGAGTTACATATGGTAGTTAAAGAAGATATACAGACATTAACTCTGCGGCATGACCGTTTAGGTCATCCTGATTCAATAATGATGCGAAGAAATATTGAAAATTTACATGAACATATCTTGAAAGTTCAGAAGATCCTTCAAACTAGTAAAATTTAATGTGAGGCTTATTCTCTTGAAAAATTAATCATGAGACTATTACCAGCTAAAATAAAAATTGAATCACCTATATTTCTTGAACGTATTCAAGGTGATATATGTAGGCCTATTCACTCACTATGTGGACCATTTCGATACTTTATGATATTGATAAATGTCTCTAGTAGATAGTCACATATTTATCTATTATCAACTCGCAATGTGGCATTTGCGAGATTTCATACTCAGATAATTAGATTGCGAGCACAATTTCCTGATTATACAATCAAGAAAGTTAGACTTGATAATGTTTGTAAGTTTACATCTCAAGCCTTTAATGATTATTTTATGTCAATTGGGACAGTTGTTGAGCATCCTGTTGCTCATGTACATACACTAAATTGGGCTGAATCACTGATTAAGCGCCTCCAACTTATTACTGGGTCATTAATAATGAGAACAAAACTTCCTATTCCTATATGGGTCATGCAAAATTTTACATACTGCAGCATTAATTCGCATCAGGCCAGTGCATATCTTGAGTATTCCCCTTTACAATTAGCCTTTAGTCATGAACCAATATTTTTCATCTCAAATTTTTGGTTGTGCGGTATATATACTGGTTGCTCACCACACGTATAAAGATGGGTCCTCAAAGAAGATTGGGTATATATGTCTGGTTTGAATCTCCTTCTATCATAAGATATACTGAGCTTAAAATCGGTGAATTTTTACGGCTCGGTTTGCCGACTGCTATTTCGATGAGACAATTTTTCCAGCATTAGGGGAAAAAAAAATAGCTGAAAAAGGAGATTACATAGAGTGAATCATCTTTATTACATCTTGATCTTCACACAAAACAATGTGAGTCAGAAGTGTAAAAGATTATGCATTTATAAAAAATAGCAAATCAATTATTAGATGCGTTCACTGATACAAAAAGAGTGACTAAATCATACATATTAGCTGTAAATGCTCCTGTTGGGATTGAAATCTTAAAAGGACAATTCGAAAGTAAGTCACTAATGAGTTTAAGACACGCTTGAAATGTGCTACACCAATCAGTTTCAAAGATATAAATTCTTAAAAAGAAAAAGCGCAGATAAGCATGATGACCCCAATATGGAGGAATGTGTTTCTAAAGAAACACAAAATAAGACAAATCAAGAGACAGAAACCCTGAAGGTATAAAAAATTATGAGATCTCTATTGATTATGTCAATAGAGGAGGATTATAGAATCGAAATGAGATGAAAATTATAGATGAAATATTTTTCTATTCCGTAGCATGTGATATTATTAACAGAAAGAAGGATCCTGAACCAAGATCCGTCACTGAATGTCAAAATAGACATGATTAAACTAAATGAAATGATGCTATGCAGGCTGAATTGAATTCGCTTAATAAGCAAAAATAATTGGACCTATTGTCCTCACGCCTGAAGCCGTGAGACAGTAGGATATAAATGAGTTTTTGTGCGAAAACGCAATGAGAAAAACGAGATTGTGAGGTACAAAGCTTGACTTGTGGCACAAAATTTTTCTCAAAGACTTGGAATTGATTATGAAGAAATGTATTCTCTAGTAATAGATGCAATTACTTTAGATATTTAATCAGCCTAGCAGTTTCTAAAAAATTAGAAATGCGTGTTATGGATCTTGTTTTAACTTATTTATATGGATCTCTTGATAGTGATATTTATATGAAAATTTCTGAAGGATTTAAAATACCTGAAGCATCAAGCTCAAACCCAAAGAATAATATTCGATCAAATTATAAAGATCGTTATATGGGTGAAAACAATCAGGGCGCATGTGGTATAATTACTTAAGCGAGTATTTGTTAAAAAAGTATATGTGAATAATTCTATATGTCCATGTGTTTTTATAAAGAAAACAACACCAGGATTCATTATCTGTAACACCTCGTTCCCGGAATACGTACTTAGATCTGTATTCAGATTGTTTTTTATCATATTTTTTGATTTACTTTCCATATTTATTTTTTATGATTATTTATATGATTATTTTGCATTAGATCTAGATTCGTGGATTCAGAATTAGCCGTCGTCTGAACCGGGGACCCAATCCTAGTTTATTGCTCGATTTGGTCTTTTCGGTAGTCAAATTTGACCGATTTCGATTTCAAACATCATTTTGTATGATTTTCTGCAACTTGTCTGAATTAAATTGTAAAATCTTCAAAACCGGTATCGATCAGTGCCGCCGATTGATTCTCAGATTTTAATTTACAAACGGAGTTGAATTTCTAAAACTGCTTAACATTATTTCTTAAGATCATATTTTTATCTCAATGCATTTTGGAGATTTTTCTAAATTTATCAAAATTCCACCGGTTTTGGTGTCGACTAGCATTTCGGTAGATTCTAAGATTTTTATTTTAAAATGAGATTGAATTTCTTAAATTTGATTTCTCCATGTACCTTAAAATAATATTTACTATTTTTAAGAATTTTTTAAAACCTTTTCGGATTACTCTATTTTTTCGACATTTTTGATATTTTCAGTATTTTCCCGATCCGGAATTTTATCTATATATTTTCTTTTCTTTTTCTCTTCTTTCCTCATTTTTCTCATCCACTCCTTTTTCCTATCTTTTCTTTTTTTCTTTTCTTTTTCTTTTCCCTTTTTTTCCTCCTCCACACAAACCCAACCCCAAAATATCTTCCCCTTTATAATCCCCCCTCTTCTTTCTTCTTCTTTTTTTTCTTTTTCCTTTTCTTTCTTCCTTCCTCCTAGCCAACTAATGACAACCCTCTTCCACCTCTCCTCTCCCTCTCAAATTCCTTCTATATTTCTCTCAATTCCCATAATCTTCCCCTCTCCTCTCAAATTCCCAATCCCCCTCTCAATTTCACTCTCAATTCACAATTCCTCTCTCTCGCACTTGGAACCGACCACGTCTCCACCACCGGTGCGTGACCCACCTCCGGTGAGCCTGGCCGGCGGCGCCCCTACTCCGGCCTCTCCTCTTCCCCACTCCTTCCTCCACCTCCTTCATTAACATCTCCAACTTCTTCTTCTTCAACCCATCCCCACCATCACTACTTCCACCACCTCCCACCACCAAGATCTCCTCCTCCTCCGGCCAAGACCACCACCACCAACACCTCACCACCTCCAAAATCATTACCCTCATCCACCATCATCTCCACCTAATCCATCACCAAATCACCAAATCCACCACCATCATCAACATCATCCACTCCAATCTTCTCCACCCCCTCTCCTCTTTTCTTGATCGGCACCAAGCCGACCTCCTATGGCCTCTGGAGGCAGCGTCGCCGCCCCCTGGCGCCCTGGTCGCGGCCAAGGGTTGGCTAGACCTCGGTCGGCCTGGCAGAGCCAGGGCGTGACCAGTGAAGGGGGCTGCTGCCCCTCTCTCCCTTTTGTTTCTCTCTCTCCCCCTCTAATTCTGTTTCTCTCTAATTCTGTTTCTCTCTCTCTCTCATCTCTCTCTCGCTCTGATTCTCTCTCTAATCTGTTTCTCTCAGCTCTCTTTTCTCTCTCTCTCTCCCCTCTCTCTCTCCTCTCTCCCCTCGCTCTTATTTTCTCTCTGTAAATATACATATATTATTTTAAATATAAATATTGGTGGCGTGCACGTGTTTTGAGACTTTGGGACTTCGCGGATTTCCCGAAGATTTAGGTAAGTATCCTCGCCTCATTTTGGGTTTTCCCGCTTCGTCGGATCGACTTGTAATTTATTTCGTATTCGATTGTATTTGTATTCGTATTTTATATTGGGTTGTGCCCTTGTATTTGTATGTGGCCGACTACCCAGAATTGTACATGTATATGCCTGTGATGAATGTTTGTACTAGGGTAATTTATTTTCTGTACATATACCATGCATGTGATGTGTTATATTTCTACTTTTATAACATGCGTGGCGGACTCTTCGTGGTCATTTAGCCTCCGGGCTCTCTACTCGGCCTCCGGGCTCTACAGTCAGCCTCCGGACTCACCATTCTATGGTAGTCTAGTTATTGCCATATTGATATGTATGCACGTGTGGTACTAACATCTCGTGCAGGTACTATACCCAGCCTTCGGGCTGCGTTCAGCCTCCGAGCTTTCTTTACCCAACCTTCGGGTTGCGTTCAGCCTTCGGGCTCTCATGCTCCACCTGGTAGGCTAGCCTAGCGCTCAACGCTCTATCGCTAACTCCGTCCCTATGCAGTTATGCAGCGAGCAATTGCTGTACGTTATTGTGGTTTCGCCGCGAGCGGTAACAATCGCGCGTGATAACGCTTAGCGCTGTGTGTTAGCTTTGCTCCAGTTTGCTTAGCCCCGCCTGATTGTTTGCTTGTCTGCTCGCTTACTTTATCCCAGTCTTACTCAGCCTCCGGGCTTCACTACTCTACTGATAACTAGTTATTATTGTGTTTACATGCGTGTATTTGGTACTAATACTTCTGTAGGTATCTACTTGGCCTTCCAGCCCTTCAGCCTTTACGGGCTTTTCACCCACTTCCTCGAAAGAGGAGTGCGTTCAGACCGTCAAGTCTTTTAACTACGCATGGTAGGCGGACCTAGAGCTCAGCGCTTTACCGCTATCTCCATTCGAGCATAGTTACGTTGTGGGCGCGGCTTCGCCACACGCGATAGAACAGCGTTCATATGCTCGCTCTATCGGATGCGTTTAGCCATACTGCGAGTGGTAACCACGTCGAACGTGATGGCGTCTAGTATTGTACGTTATCTTCACTCCAGCTTGTTTAGCTTCACTTAAATGTACGTTTGCTTGCATGTCCACTTGTCTACTTGATAATTTTACTATTATCCTTTCCTTGAAGGTTGTGAAGATTTTGAAACCTGTACTTATACTGTTTTTTAAAACTGTATCGTTTCCTTGTATTCGTACCGATCTCCTGTATCGATATTGTTTCCCTGTATTGAGATATATGAAAGTGATAACAACCATGCTATTACTTGACACATGACTCCTGCATGCTATTACCTGACTCCTTGTTATCATCTGCCACCTGTTTGATATCACTTATCAACTGCCACCTGACACATTACTGCTTGCCTTGTGATTATCATATTTCGAGAATCCTGTCTTGCTATCATGTATTATATACAGTGACCTGTATTTCTAGTACTTATATACTCCTGTAATTTCTAAACTTGTTCTGCTCCTGCTATTCTCGTAATATGATAATTACATAATAATAAACTATAAAAAGATCAACTTACATCGGGTAAGAGGGAAAACTGATGGACTTTAAGTGGTGAATATGTTTATAGTGGTATTAGGTATGTTGTGCAACTCTAACTTTCGGATCTACCTGAGGGCCTCCAGGTGTCCGAGGGGAGCGCTGACTCCCTACCTCTTGTTATATTCCTGAATAAGCATAATATAAGATCCACCTCCTGTTTGCCTAGTGGCAGGTTCCGGGTCAGCATCGGAACATCCTGAGCCATGGTCCCGGTATGTACGGGATTCACTGTAAACATAACCCGTTGGTTTCATCATCAGTTTCCAATAACAACCTCAGCTTACTTATATATGGATGTATGTATGTTGGGGCGCTATATATGGGTAGGACAAGTAATAATAATAATAATAAAATGCTAATCAATAAGTCATTCTGTTGTTTTGCAATCCGGGTTGTATATACTCGGATTACGGTAACATGGGACATAAGGTATATAGATGAGGGTTTTCTTATTTGGATTATTCCTTCGACGTACTCGTTTCATAAAGCCGTAATTGAGCTTACACGGCTGGTTTTGCTTGATTCCGTACTATCAATTTTATCGATTTTATCGATTTTTATGTCATTTTCTTAGTTTAGAAGACAATTTAGGTTATACGAACTCAAAATACGGTGACGTGAGGTATAGGATATATATATATATATATATATATATATATATATATATATATATATATATATATATATATACACACACACACACATATATATATGAGGGTTTTCTTGTTTGGATTATTCCTTCGACGTACTAACCTCACGGATTGGTAATTTGAACTTATATAACTGGTTTTACTATATTTACTTTACTTGCTACCTCTTTACCTGCTCCTATATGTCTATGATCACGACATGATTTTCAATACATGCTCTTTAACTCAGATTTATCGATACACTTGTGCTTGTCCCTGCACGCCACTTGACATTCATCACACCACTCGTTGGGGAGTTCTGACTCCCCTGAATTTGCATGTTCAGATCCGGAGATTGGAGCTTGTAGATTATTTCGGTTGTTAATCAGAGATGCGCAGAGAAAGTGTGGATCATCGACAGATCGTCTGGAGCCCCATCCTTCCAGGCCCCCTTGCCCATCTCCCGAGCTTTCCTTTTGTAACTCGTGAGCATATTTTGTACTATTCATATATGTATATCTCTTTGTATTCTTGCATTGCGCCTATCAGTGATGTAATATTCTTGTAATATTGTATCACATCCTGTGATAACTTTGTAATTGTACTCATATGTTGGAATGTATAATGCACCACGTACTTTCATACTCTGATTCTTGTATGTACTGATGCTTAGCGTATATATGTGAGATGACCTATGTATATATGTCGTAGTAACGCCTCCTTACCCGCGGGATCGGAACGTTACAGGATGGTATAAGAATCTAGGCTCTCACATCCACTGTACAACCAGTCGGCAAATTAATGGTAATGAAATTATAACTGGTATGCATGAGTCCTCATTATACAATCCAACTACAAGCACAAAGTTATCTATTTCTTCTTGATCGTCCTTCCTTTGATTTCTGTATCTCTTCAATTTTCTCTATTCCAGTTTTCGTAGTTTTATACCAACTTAAGATATGGGTAGACAAGTGAGGTAACAGCAGACAGATGTGATTTTCTCTTCCCCTATTCTGGTATTCCTTGATTCTAGTGCATCATGTTATTTTATACCGGGTAATTCTTCGGCTTCGCATTCTAATCTTCTATGTATAAACGCACCACGGGAATCAGTACAGAAAGTTGGGTAGTCATCACTTATTTAATCAGAAAGACTGTATCATGACACGAGGAGTATCGGTTTGAACGGTTTTTAAGATTCAGAACTTCTGTCAGGCAGAGCTAAGGTATTTTCTATAGTATTCCAGTAGCGATCATGATCTCTTCTACCGACTTCACTCAGCTCAGATCCACAATACTTAGCGGCCTTCATGGATTTGATGAGCTACGAACCTCACTAGCCTCGTCAAGCGAGAGTCACGATCTAACCATGCGAGATCAACTAGGCGTGGGCTTTGCTGCACCCCGACGCTTAGCATTTAGCGTTGTGTTACGTGCTGACTTCACAGCATGAGCTTCGCCAAGTGTGAGCCTTGCAGAGCGTTAGCTCCGCCATACCTCTAGTGTTTAGTGCCTGATGTTGTGTTACGCAATGGCCTCACCTGGTCCTGACTCCGCTCGTGGCTAGTTCCATCAGAAGTTTAGTATCCTAGTTTCGTTTCCCAGATTTCTCCCGCCTAGCGCTGTGTTAGCTTCGCTTCAGCTTGCTTAACCCCGCTTGATTGTTCGCTTGTCTACTCGCTTACTTTATCCCTGTAACGCCCCGATCCCAAGGATACGGAAACGTTATGACGACGTACATACGCAGGGCGGAAAACCCTCACGTACGTACGCTAAGCCTCAGTACAGGAAATCACCTCCATATATATAAGAGTTCCAGCAGGAAATAAGTACAAGAATACCTGCAGAAAGAGGTTAGTGATCATAACAGATAGGAAAACAGGAATTAATAAGATAACAGAAACAAATCACAAAGATACCTATGAATGGTCTCGATGGTGAGTCTCCTATGTGGATCCAAATGGACTATCTGACAATACGATAACTCGGATCTCCAACCTGGGCACGCAAAACCAGGGTCGTCAGAAAGCGACCTAGTTAGTGGTAAAATGAAGGAGGCAGTAATATGTACGATAATAATACAAGCACGATAATAATATATAATATCTGTTTATGTATCAATGATACCATAATAGGAATTTAATAATCAGTAGAACATATAATGTTATATTTTACTACTATCACCACCTAGCCTGTTATCATCGGGTCATGTCTACAGTAGTCTCTCGTCATATACAATATATACTGTTGTATAGTGGTGACGTGATAGAAGTGAACATGCAGATGGGCATATGCAAGATAACCATCATACGGTGTTGTGCATATACAGTAATGATGTCTGCAAGGTATACAGAAAACAGAATATCTGTAATGCAGAGTATACATGTGCATGAGTAGTATGCCACCACAGAAAGTGTAACATTTACCAGGTAAGGTAACAAAGTATATATGTAACATGATAGTGGATAAATTATCAGGAACAGTAACAAGTACAACTAAACAATAGTATACATGTATCAGGTAAATCATGTTATTTATACAATAATAACAATCAGTACCACTTGGTATTTTAATCAATCTCTTCTAGTGTCCCATACCACTGGCAGTTCATACTGGAGCCCGCATTCCAGTAGAGCCCATCCGGATATGGCGTACAGGTACCATTATCTAAACGAGAGAGTGACCAAATAATAAGTGTTCCTATCGTCAATATTGTTTATACTGTTTTATTATGTTAATTGGAAACCAAATGGTCGAGGAGCTCTTATCGGGTAGGTGTATCCCGTGCATACCTGGGATCACGATCTTAAACGGACCCCTGGCTGCTGAGACCAGGGTCCTCCGCTAAGAGGGGAGCACGAATCAAGTAACGGGAGCTCATGGAGCTATACAATCGGTAGGCAGCACTACCATCCCCTGCAGTGGGACTAACAATATGGATCCAGTACATCCACCCGATAAGATCTAATCAACCGTCAAGTCTCCCCCATCCCCAAGTTATCTTTATTATATTTCATTTAAAGTACATAATGTAACAAGAACAAGTACAGTGCATGGTATATGTAACATGATAACAGGACATGAGTTCTGTTGATAGCATAAAACAGGATAACGGGAAACGGGAACAATAGATGTGGGATTCCACACATCTCGTATCAACAGCTCATGTGTCCAGTAACGAGAATATCAATATCAGTAACGGGAAACAATCATATAACAGGAATACAGGGATAACATGGAACAATAATACATGTAATATGGACGGTGATCCATATGACAAGAAGATAGAAACAATACATGCATGTACACGCGTGCGATGAACATATGTAACAGTAATGTGTGAACATGAGATAACTGTGTATCGAGCATCCATGTAACGATGATATCAATATATGAAATGATGGTATCCAGTGAATTGGTGTATTCGTGTCCCACTAATAGTGTACAGGTATCCGTGTAACAGTAACTCCAGAACATGGCAATAGCAGTGTTGTGTATCCGTATATCAGTGAATGACAATATATCGTGTAATGCGTGATATGTCTACAAGTATCTACAATAACAGTATTTAGCAAAATGGATATCCACGTGCACTCGTAGTGTCCCCTATCCCATGCTCTAGAGTATCCGTGTAACTGGATGTATGTACTAGAAATACACGGGTGGCGTCTCAGTGTCGTCCGTGGGTTGGTACAGTGGCTATACCACATAATTGAATGTCAGATATTTTATTTATCATCATGATTCTAATATTGATTACAATAGGATAGATATCACAAAATTATTATTAATTATCTATTTTTAATTATCAAGTTATTGGCTAAGTTATTGAAAATAAATTATGATTATATTATCACTTATGTTCACTGAATCATCATTTATGTTCTAATTACAGTAATTGATCGATAACTACATTTTTATTAAACCATATTTATAATCATGATTCATTAATTAAAGTAAGCAAACAATAAAATAGAAGTTATAAAAGAAAACACTCACAAACTGTCCATGGGAAGGTAGCTTTCTTTCCCACGATCGCAACGGTTCCAGAGTCGTCCAGATCGGACACTGGATGCTTCAGATATCACCCGAACACTAAAAGTAATAGAAATGGGTTAAATATGTAATAAAAATATTAGTTTTCAATATTGTAGATTTTTCAGAATTTTCTGAAATTTTTCTGGATTGTTTTGGAAAATCTCCGTAGTCGGTGTCGACCGATACCGAGAATCGACTCTATGATTTTTAATTCACAAACGGAGTAGAATTTTGAGAATCTGCTTTCACCTTATATCTTAGAATCGTATTATCTACGTTAGGGCATTTTTGGAGATTTTCCTGAATTTATCAAAAATCGGGCCAAACTGGTGTCGCCCGTTATTGGCGATACATTCAAGGATTTTTAACTTGCAGACCGGACTTTGTTTCATGAATCCGATTTCATATTCCTCCTCCATGTAATATTCTCTATTTTACACGATTTTTGGGAACCGTTCGGGACTAGTCAATTTTTGGACCGAATTAATACTATTAATTTAATCAATTAAATTCTTTTCTTTTTCTTTCCCTTTCTTTCCCTTTCCTCCATTCTCTGGATTTCTCTTTTTCCACCGCCTCCCACCACCACCGCCTTCTCTCTTTCTCTTGCCCACTTAAAATCTCTCCCGCTCTCTCTCTCTCTCTCTCTCTTTCTCCATTCTTCACCTCTCTCTCTCCACTGTCTCTCTCTCCATCTCTCCCTCTCTCTGGTCCAGACGGGCGGACCTGATCCACGCCCGCGGCCACGCGGCCATTGGCCGGCACGCCACCGCCGCGCCCCCCGGCTAAGCGCCGCAGCGCGCTGCCCGCGCCCCAGCCCGGGCGCTAGCTTTCCCCTCTCCTTCTTCCTCTTTCCTTCTTCTTCTTCTTCTTTTCTTTTCTTTTTCTTTTCTTTTCTCTTCTTTTCTCTTTCCAGTTCTTCTTCTCTCTCCATCTCTCCATTTCTCTCTCTCTCTTCCCGCCGGCGGGGGAGACCCGCCGCCGGCGAGATATGCCGCCGGCCACGCCCGGCAGGGGCCACGACGGGTGCCGCCGGCCAGCTCTGCTGGTCGGCCAACACGTCGCAGAGGCAGCAGCGGCAGCTGCTGCCGCTGCTGCTCTGTTGATGGGTTCGGGTGTAAACCCGACCCATTAACCCTATTAGGTTGGATTTGCAACCCATAAACCCGTTAACCCAATCACTTAAGTTTTGGGTTTGGATCTAAACCCGACCCGTTATCGTGCCAACCCGCATCCAAAACCCAATAAAGGTAAGATTACAGAAAACCCCCTGCTAAATTTCAGTATTTGGTATTCAATATATCCGATCAAGTGATAATGCGGCAGATCTCTTTACAAAACACTTTTTATTACAACTCTCAGAAAGCTTATTCGTGATATTGGTATGTATCATCTGCGAGATTTATGAAGAAGAACTACTCGTGCCAACTTGAGGGGGAGCTTAATAGCTACATTCTTTTTTTCTTACTTTAGTTTTGTCCCACAGGATTTTCCTAGTAAGGTTTTTAACGCGGCAGTATGGAACACGTATACAAAAATGGTATACTCTTTTTTCCTTCGCTATGATTTTATCCCACCAGGTTTTTCTAGTAAGATTTTTAGTGAGACATCATATATGGTGGATAATCAAGGAGTGTTATGAAATGATGACTGTCCACTTCACTATACAGGAGTAATAGTTTTAATATGCGATGACGCAAGCGATAACGTTAGCATGCAAATAGTGATGCATAGTACACCAAAGTTTTTTTTTCCTATAAATAGGCACTTCCTGATTCATTTATGTGCACTTCAGAAATCAATATGAATTTCTCTTTCTACTCTCTCTTTAGAATTCTCTGTCTCAGTGTTATAGTTTCTCGAATTTTACAATGAAATGTTTAATTTTTAAAATTTATAGTGCTATTTTTAAGTCATTATATAAGCAAGGCTACACGTATCGAATACTCCTACTTAATTGTAGTACTCAATATTACATTTTTATAGAATGCCTGCAGAATTTCTCAAGTCATATGATGATGTTTTTTCATGTGTCGCGAGTGAGGCAAAGTTACATGCATGCCCAGGGGATATGAAATTCCACAGTGGACCATTGTATCCAATCAGGAGTCATGACCCACCTTGGATTGGCCCTTGCCGAAACAGGTGAACCCAAAATATGAAGTGACTTGTCGGGCGTTTGACAAGCAGAGGTGGGAATTGGACTTAGTGCCCGCGGGAGAAGAGAATAAGGAGTTGGAAATTAGATTCTTCTTTTTTGATTTGATTAAAATTAGAATAGCTAAAGTGACGTCGAGATAGAGAGAAAAGAGAGCTTAATTTTAACTTTTGATGGAATAATTCTTGAGGTCTGAAATATTTAGTCTGTTTTGAAGTAATTTTACAGGTGATTTTGAGCTAAATTCATTTTCATCACTACTTACATACTCTTGTCAAAATTTGATCATTTGACAAGAGTTAGATAGAGTTAGCTCAATTCTTGAGCCAACTGCAATTGCTAAACAGGGTCTTAGGGAATTAAGCACAATTTGCCTCCTAATTTTGAAAAAACAAAGATAAATTTTCTGAGAACATGATATTTCCCATCCATGCAACAAAGACAGAACATCGAATACATGGTCGTCTTGAGATTGAGATTGAAAAAAGTTAAGTAATAAACTAAGCCTCAAAAACTGTAACAGGTTTTATTTTTCATGCCGAGATCTCTCAGAGTCATAGTGGTTTTACTGGAAAAGGAAATCAAATAACTTCATATACACAATTCCTTTCATATTGCGCAGCTGTGCTTCCGGTTCCATAGTCGATCTCATTTTACAAGGAAGCATTGATTTTTATCTTATAACAATAATAAAATGATCATCATTCTATATTGCGGCATAGAGATGTTGCATTGAATATACACAAACTCAAGCATCAAAATAATACACGAGTCTTCTCCAACATCTGAATAAACTTCTTAGAGGCAGAGCTCTACCTTGGGTGCAGTTCTGTAATCGAAGCATCATCGACCGATACCTCATTCACAGAAATCGGTGGTGACCTGCTCGCGCTCTCCTCACCAGAAACCAAATCTGTTGGCTTAGGTAACATGTCAGGTGATACAGCCATCCAATAAAACAACCGGGGTTGCTGAGGAGTCTGCAGGGGCACTGAGGGGCTATGAAGCATGACGACTACTGAGGACATTGGAGGTCTCTCAGCTGGAACTTCTTGAACACATAACAGGGCTATATGAATGCATCTCAAGACTTCTTGAACACATACGCAATGATACTTTTCAAAAAAAAATCTCAATTTTATTCCATCACTTGCCAAGTAAAGCAATTAGAGGATCGAACTTACAAAGTTCCAACCACTAGACTTGTTGCCCCCTGTGTTTCATCTCCACCAAAAAGCCTAGCCAGACCAAAGTCTGAAATTTTCGGATTCATGTCCGCATCTAACAAAATGTTGCTTGCTTTCAAGTCTCGGTGTATAACCATCAGGTGAGATTCTTCATGTAGGTAGAATAGACCCCGTGCAATTCGCTTATGATGTTAAATCTTCGTTCCCAAGTTAGTTGTTTGCATTTGATAGGATCTGCTCCATGCCAGCCAACAATTAATAATATATGAGGGTGTTAGACTTAAACAGGAATTTACAGAGAAAAACAGAAGATAAATAAATGGAATTAACATATGTTACCTGTAATTAGTTTTTATTGAACAGAAAATTAGATTGAAAACAATAACCCAATAGACAATAGAGAGAACTAGAGAGAGCCTATATGGATAAAAAATTAAGAGAAAACACACACTGTGGTATGATAAATTTCCTTGGAAAGTTAACAAGTCAAGAAAGGGAAAATACCGAACAAAAAGTTGTCTAAGCTTTTATTTGGCACATATTCATAAACCAGCAACTTCTCTTCTTCTTGTAAGCAAATGCCAAGTAGCTTGACAAGGTTTCTATGCTGAAGTTTCGCAACCAAGAGGAACTCATTTTTCAACTCTTCTACTCCTTGTGTTGAACTTGGGGAAAGCCTCTTCACCGCTCTCTCTCTCGTCCATCTGTAAGTTTTCCCTATACAATGTAATAAAATTTCCTAGGTTACAAATTCCTCAACTTTCTATAACGACCATAAAGCATAAGCAGATTAACTAGCATAGTTTTAATGTTTATCAGAAGCAGATCCACATAACACAAAAAATTACCTTATAAACTGAACCAAATCGACATTCTCCAAGCATGTTCCCCTCTGAGAAGTTACCCGTTGCAACAATTAGAGTAGACAGATCAAATGATAGCGACTCAACAGTTGAGATCTCCACCAGATTAGCCGTACCTAGAAATGGAGAACAATTTCAAATGACTATAGTATCCCCCGATGAATGAAGCCATAGAGTACCACTATCAAGCCATCTAATCAATTACAAAACCTCAACTGTGACTAAAATTTGAAAGCTTGAGATATAATTTGGAACTACGATCCTTGAATCAATATATGGTCAAAACTTTCGGGCTACTTTGAGTTTCAGTCTGTGCATATATATAATGATTCAATAAAAAAAATTCTGTGCATCCGGTGACTAGAGCACTCTTACGAGTACTTAGTTTATTGTATTGAATTACTTGCTTTCTGTCTAGAAAAGAAAAAAACTCTTCTATTGCTAATTTATCATCAGTATCTACTATTTTGATCAAGTTACTTGATGCTTATTCTTAGCATAAACAGAAGCGTCAAGTTTCATTCTCAAGATTATCCTTGTTACAAACAGGGCGAATAAAAATATACCCTTTGAGATGGTTCATACTTACTGCGGGTATGTTTAGTTGCTCTCTTCCTCCAGAGGAAAATGCATATGGCTATCAACGGCATCAGAACAACTACAAATGGGATCACGATACTTAAGACCAGCTTGTCATCTCATCTTTTGTTTGGCTAGAAAAATGCAAAATAAAATTCTTATTAATTGCAAAAAAAATTACAATAGATACAATTTGATTACAAAAGAGAGGAGGATATTTGAATCTCCCCTTTATTTAAAGCTGGGTTCTTTGGGTGGCGATGGAGAGTGGATCTTGTTTTTCGTTACTGCAACGACAGGTACCAGTGCTTGAGCTTGATGAAGCTCATCTCAATGAACTACGGTTGGCTTGATCCTTTTGGGCAAAGGTACGTAGGCAGCCGTAAATACGCAGCCATTGTAATTGATGCAACTCTTATGAAGCTATTTGGGTTCTCGAGAAACTGTGTGGATCTTCACGTAGAGGTGAAGAGTTGTGGCCGATGGAACTCCACGTAGAGGTGGAGAGGTTTAAAGGTGAAGTGTTGTGGCCAGTTGGACTTCACGTGGTGGTGAGGTGTTGTGATCTCGATGAACATGTTGATCTTCCGGTGAGAAGATGTTGAGCTTGCATAAGGAGTGGTGTGCATCCAGTTGAAGCCGATGATGTTTGGTGTGCTCTACATAGACTCGGTGGACCGTCAGTGGAAGACAGGAAGACTAGATAGAGCTAGTCAGTTGAAGAGTCAGTGTTGGCTCGTGAAGAAGTCTTCGTGAGGTCGTGAAGTTGCGGAGTGGAAGCCACAGTTTGGTGATCGGCATGTATGAAAGTTCTCCTAAGGTGAAGTGTAAGAAAGGCATGTGTGGTGCTTTCAAGTGGATAGCTGAGCTAAAGATTTCAAGCCGAGATCGTGTGTCGATTTCGCCGAGATCGTGTGTCGATTTCGTCCAGCGCGTGCAAGCCGAGATCTTGTGTCGATTTCGCCAGGTGATAGACTGGGGTTCGTTGGAGATCGGCTCAATTTTGGGAAGAATCTTCGCCGAGGTGGAGAATTGTTTGAAAAAGAGAGGTTATTGCTGAGGAAGTCGAAGAAGATCGTCGAGGGGTCGTCGAGTGATCGCCGAGGAAGTCGATGACAAAAGGCGAAGGAAGCAGCAACAGAAAACAGCAGCAGCAGCAGGAAACAGGTTGCCGGTCGACCGGCCCGTCGACCGCCCGCAGTATCAGAACTTCGGTCGACCGGCGCGGTCGACCGACATGCACAACGTGCACAAGTTGGAGCTCGGTCGACCGCCCGGTCGACCGACTGAAAGTACCCAACTCTCTGTTGGACACCCGGTCGACCGACCGGTCGACCAGTAGAAGGGGTCGGTCGACCGCCCGGTCGACCGACAAGCGGGTGCGGGCTGCGATTGCAGGTTTGGAAACCTGTTTGTATTTAAGGCTGTGGTTATTTTCTAGGGTTTGTATCTGAATGCTGGGATTGCTGGAGCTCTCTTGAGACTTGAGAGAGGCTGCTAGTATTGTAATCAATCTTCCAAAGTAAAAACCTCTCTTTTGATTGCCCCGAGGACGTAGGCATTAAGGCTGAACCTCGTTAAATTGTTTGTTTGCGCGTGTGCTTTCTCTTGGTGTTTTTGTGCTGTTTGGGATTGTTCTTCGTGCTTGGGAGATTCAGGGGATCCTCATCAGGTTGTTGTCGAAGGCACAACAAGTGGTATCAGAGCTTCCAGTTTTCGCTTGGGGTTTCTGGAGATTCGGAGGGCTTCGAGATCTGATTCGGTGGAGATCGTGTGTCGATCTCAGATCAGAGGTAGCGGTGTTCGTGGGATCGTGTGTTGATCTCGGGAGGACGCAAGGAGTGCTCGTGGAATCTTTGTTGGAGTAGATCCGGTGAGAAACTCAATCTAGGGTTTCAGGGAAAAGGTAAAAATCTAATTTTTATCGAAGTAGTGATCTATTTCCAGTTGGTTGTTTTTCCGCATAGATAGAGGATCAAGTAATCTCAATGGTAGAAGAAATTGCTTTGGTTAAGACCATGAATCCTCATCCGAGGATTGATGTCGTTAAGTTTAATGGCACAAATAACTTCGGGATATGGAGATGTGAGGTTATGAATGCCCTGAATGCATCGAACCTCAAAGATACACTCCTATTGGAAAAGAAGAGGAGCACGACCACTGATGAAGAGTGGGCAAAGATGAACAGGTCGGCGTGTAGGTTGATACGTTCATGTTTGTCGCAAGACATAAAATATCTTGCACAACATGAGATGTCGGCGAAGAATCTGTGGGAAACCCTTGAGAAGAAATGCCTGACGAAGAGTGTTGAGTCCAGATTGCAGCTTAAGAGTAAGCTGTACAGATTTCAGATGAAGAAGGGGAGCACAGTAAATGAGCACATCAACCGATACACGAAGCTTCTTACAGATTTGGTGAACGTGGATGTCATAGTAGAAGAGGAGGACAAGGTGATCATCTTCCTGAATTCACTCCCGGAGGAGGAGTATGAGACATTCACACTGACCTTTATCAATGGTAGGCAGACTTTGGACTACCATGAGTTGTCGTCTGCACTGACAAGTTATGAGACGAGGAAGGAGAGACATCCTTCTCAGTCAAGCTCATCGGCGGAGGCACTGGAAGTAAGAGGCAGGGGTTCATCGAGGAAGGGCAAGGAGGTTAGAGGAAGATCAAAGTCCAGGCCGGGTTTCAGGGATCTTGAAAAACCAGTGTGCCTTCTGCAGAGAGATAGGGCACTGGAAAGTGGATTGTCTGAAGTTCAAGGGGAAGAAGAAAGAGTCGAAGGCTGAAGCAAATCTATCAAAGGTGACGAATACTCAGAGGAGTAGTTCACAGGCAGATAGATCAGATTCGGACTCGTCAGGTTTCTCATTTTCAGTCAGTTCTCCCATCATTGGTAACTCATGGAAAGATGAGTGGATTCTGAATACAGTACAACATACCATGCGTGCCCTAATCGGGGCTGGTTTTCAACTTTGAGAAGCTGGAGGGGTGTTCGGTCGTTATGGGCGATGATCACCCATGTAGCATGGGGGTGTAGGTACAATCCGAATCAGGATGTTTGATGGGATAGTAAGGGAGCTGAAGGGAGTGAGGTATGTACCTCAGTTGAAGAGAAATCTAATCTCCGTGGGAACTTTGGAAGCATCGGGCATGGTGATATCTGTTCGAGATGGCGATCTCAGGATGGTCAAGGGCTCGATGGTGGTGATGAAGGGCATCCGCCAAGGCAACCTCTACTACTTGAAGGGTAGTACGATTACAGATCAGGTGGAGACTTCAAATTCCTCGGAAGATGGTGGCCCGGAGGTCTGGCAGGGAAAGGTCGGACAGGAAGAAGAAAAGTCTTTGCTAGCTCCAGCAAAGATGGAATCCATGGAAGGTGTTGCTACCTGTAAGTTGGAAGGTGGACACAGCATTCTGGACAAGAAGAAGGAGATTCAGCACCAGTACTCATCGCCATGAAGGTCTTCTTGATTGTGTTCACATGAGCGTATGGGGACCTGCTAAGACGGCATCGCTTGGAGGTCACAGGTACTTTGTCTCTTTTGTTGATGGTTCATCTAGGCAGGTTTGGATATATCCCATGAGACAAAGGGGTGAAGCCCTAGATGTGTTGGTGAAGTGGAGAGGAAGAAGAGGCAGATAGGTAGGAAGATAAAGGAGCTTCAGATTGGTAATGTTGGAAAAGACATGAACCAATTCCTACGATTTGGCCAGAACACCGGTATTGCTACTCACTTCACAACAGGTACAGATGGGTTGGCTAAAGATGTAGTCTGTTCCTTGCTGGAGGAGGTTCGGCGATTGTTGTCTAATGCAGAATTAGACAGGTCATTTTGGGCTGAGGCGACTGAGTATGCTAGCCATCTCAAGAATAGATCGACTGCGATAGGAGGTAAAGCTCCATTGGAAATTTGGTCTGGGAAAGCTGATCAAGATCATGATGTGCTGCGGGAGTTTGGAAGTCCGACCTACTTCAGTGCCAAGAATGACAAGGTGAATCCGCGAGAAAAGAGGTTTGTCTATTTGGGAGTCAAAAGGAACAACTACAGGTTGTGGGACCCCGAAGACAAGAAGATCGTGATGAGCAGGAATGTCACTTTTGGAGAGACTCCAGCATTGAAGTCCACCGTCTCTCAGCAGGTGGAGAGGACGAAGACCAAGGTTGGATCGCAGCGGGTGGAGGTTGATGCTACTCCATCAGCTCCAGTTGGTTCGGCATTAGAGGAGATTTCACCGGTTGTGACACCGGGTGGAGATCATAAAGGCAAGGTTGATGCTGAACAGGTTGGAGACATTGCTGAGGATGTCGAGTTGTTTGCAGCTATTGGAACCAAAGTAAAACCACGATTGTGGGGAAAGAAACATGAATCTTAAGCTTGTGATCGCGACAAGCTCAATTGAAGGCCGTTGTCCTCCACGATGGTCGGGAAGAGGTTCCTATGACTCAGTATGACAGATTTACTGCTGCAACGACAGGTACCAGTGCTTGAGCTTGATGAAGCTCATCTCAATGAACTACGGTTGGCTTGATCCTTTTGGGCAAATACGTAGGCAGCCGTAAAGGCGCAGCCATTGTAATTGATGCAACTCTTATGAAGCTATTTGGGTTCTCGAGAACTGTGTGGATCTTCACGTAGAGGTGAAGAGTGTGGCCGATGGAACTCTACGTAGAGGTGGAGAGGTTTCACGTAAAGGTGAAGTGTTGTGGCCAGTTGGACTTCACGTGGTGGTGAGGTGTTGTGATCTCGATGAACATGTTGATCTTCCGGTGAGAAGATGTTGAGCTTGCATAAGGAGTGGTGTGTGCATCCAGTTGAAGCCGATGATGTTTGGTGTGCTCTACATAGACTTGGTGGACCGTCAGTGGAAGACAGGAAGACTAGATAGAGCTAGTCAGTTGAAGAGTCAGTGTTGGCTCGTGAAGAAGTCTTCGTGAGGTCGTGAAGTTTGCGGAGTGGAAGCCACAGTTTGGTGATCGGCATGTATGAAAGTTCTCCTAAAGTGAAGTGTAGGAAAGGCATGTGTGGTGCTTTCCAGTGGATAGCTGAGCTAAAGATTCCAAGCCGAGATCGTGTGTCGATTTCGCCGAGATCGTGTGTCGATTTCGTCCGGTGCGCGCAAGCCGAGATCGTGTGTCGATTTCGCCGAGATCGTGTGTCGATTTCGCCAGGTGATAGACTGGGGTTCGTTAGAGATCGGCTCAGATTTTGGAAGAATCTTCGCCGAGGTGGAAAATTGTTGGAAAGAGAGAGGTTATTACTGAGGAAGTTGAAGAAGATCGTCGAGGGTCGTCGAGTGATCACCGAGGAAGTCGATGACAAAAGGCAAAGGAAGCAGTAGCAGAAAAACAGCAGCAGCAGGAAACAGGTTGGCCGGTCGACCGGCCCGGTCGACCGCCCGCAGTATCAGAACTTCGGTCGACCGGCGCGGTCGACCGACGTGCACAACGTGCACAAGTTGTAGCTCGGTCGACCGCCGGTCGACCGACTGAAAGTACCCAACTCTCTGTTGGACTGTAGGCTGTCTAAAAATCACCAAGACAAGCCACCAAAACGCAGAGATCCAAGATCCAGGCGCAAGGCTAAATGTGACAATCAAGACGCAAAGTCAAACAAAACCCAAACCCGCGTCTCCGCATCAAGGCGCGTTGGCTCAACGCCCGCGTCTCCGCGTCAAGGCGCGTTAGCTCAACGCCCGCGTCTCCGCATCAAGGCGTGTTGGCTCAACGCCCGCGTCTCAGCATCAAGGCGCGTTGGCTCAACGCCCGCGTCTCAGCAACAAGGTGCCCCCACCTTGGTTGTAACCACCCCGATTATGGCGCCATCCACCGCCCATGTAGCGGGGAAGTTGGCCCTCATCGTGGAGCACTTTTAGGGGGCACGATCACCCCCTAAAAACCCTATAAATAGTCCCGTCACTATTGAAGAGGGCGGATTTTGGAGAAGGAAAAAAGAGGATTTTTCTTCGGTCGGACCCTAGGAGACTTTTGGCGATAAAAAAAGGAGAGATCATCAACAGAGAGAGAGAGCTCGACTCTTCAAGCCAGCTTGCTGCGTACAAGTTGCTCTTCGCCTACCTTCTCTTTTAGAGTTTTGGTGGACGGGGCTGAGTTACTCCTTCTACCTACCAGGAGAAGATCCCTCGACGGTACTGACGGTCATCTGGTCAACGGAGAACAAGATTCACTCTCCACCGCCACACGAAGAAGACCAGCACTAAACAAAGGGGAATTCAAGATTCAATATTCTCCCTCCCTTATAACCGAAGATTAGCCTGTTGTAATTTTTCATCTGATTCAAGGAAAAGTTGCTCCAGTCCGCTTTCACAGTTTTCCGCGTCCAACAAGAGATGGCGACTCCGCTGGGGAATACGTTTGTCACTGACGAACAAGCCGTGGCGCAGGATGATCTCCTCCGTAGGGGGAAATGGTCGAGACACTTGTTGTGGAGTTCGACCAAGCAAAGTATGAAGAGTTTCTCTCTTCTGGCTCCAAGAGCCCAAAGACCCGCGTCTGTCGCAGGGTCTCGGCGGGGAATGGCCCCGAAGCCCGACCTGAAGCTCTCTTTGGCGCCGCTGCTGTTGCCCACTGTGCCCAGCAAAGTTCACGCGTCAACGCCTCTCAGAAGGCCCGCGCGATCCCAAGCACAGTTGCTGTTGCGACCAACTCCGGCGCACAGAAAACCCGTGTCAACGTCTCTCAGGAGACCCGCGTGGTTAAACTCCCTGATGTTCAACATCAGGATGTTGTTGGTTTCTCTCCACCTCCTCGACGCAACCGGAATGCTGAGCGTCGACAGAGACGTGCGCGTCAACTGCAAGTTGGAACCGTTGGTTGTCCAACTGAAGCTGGACGCGACGTACAGTCTCGCGCCTTGCCCGCGTCACGTCCAGTACGTGAAATCCGCGTTTGGCGGCCCAAGCGCGGAACTCCTCAAGTTGAGTCCTCTGAGGACCAACTTACCAAACGCCAGAATGAAGCTTCTGCGTCTCGTCAAACGCAAGAAGCACGCACCCAGAGACGAGGCGCCCTGCAGCCCACTCTCTCTCGCGCGCCTCTACTCGGATGCACCAAACAGCAACGCGAGACCTGCGTCTCATCTCAACAGAGACGCCGGACGCGCGTTCCACAGCCAAGACGCAGAAACCGCGTCTCTGAAGTCTGCGTCCAGACTGCACAGCACATGGATGCCTCCCGTCTTCGACGTTGCGAGGCTAATCCTTTCAATCCCCCTCCTATGGATTTGAGGGATTACTTGACGAAGAAAAAGAAGTGCCAATCAGGTCACTTCATCATGCTGCTGCCAACGGCTCATCTCCATGCTCTCAGAGTGCCGTTGCGAATCAGGCGTACACCAGCAGTCTTTGGTCAGACAGCTGACCCTGATTCCTCCGTCAGCTAAAGAAGACGCTTCCACAGAAGGAGAACCTTCTCTGACGTTGAGTACCCCGAGCTCACTGCAAATATGAAAGCAGGAGCAAGGGAAACAAATTGCAGTCGGCTCAGATGACTCCTAGTCTGACTCTGAACCGGAGGGGTGTATCGACACACTCGCACCCGGACGAGGGCCATTCCCCCAATTAACTATAATGCCTTAGCCCACGGCGTTAGAGTGAATGATTCCCACTCCGCCGTAGTGAATCAGGGGCTTCGAACTCTTCCGTCGAGAAGGAGACCTCTGCCTACATGACAGGCACTCCTGAGGAGACGGCAAGACGTATAGAGCAGGTCCAGAAAGCACAAATGGACATGATTATTTCTCAGCAGGCGTCGATTGACTCCCTCAAGCAGGCGATTGCACAACTGCTGGAAGACAGAGGAAATCTCCTCCTAGGAGGTCAAAGGGCAAAGGGGAAAGGGAGGAAGCTCATCTTCCGAACCTTCTGAAGAGAGGCAGCAATCTACCTCCAGTTCGTCCAAACCCTCGTCGCAAGTAAAAGGCGACCAGACCCAGAGAAGCTCATGCTAAAGGATGAGTCAATTGGAGGAACGCCTCAATGCCCTTGCCAGTCGCAAAGACCTCCAAGAGGCTGGAGTGATCCGGCCTATCCAGCTGAGTGGGATCTAGTCCCGTACCCTCCTAAGTTCAAGGCTCCAACCCTCCAAGCCTTCGATGGGAAGGGTCCCCTAATCAGCACATCTACTACTTCAAATCCCAAACCGGGAATGTAGTAGATAACGACGCCATCCTGGCGTGACTATTCATCGGCACCCTAAAAGGGTTGGCCTTTGAGTGGTTCATGAAACTCCCGGAAGGTTCTATCAAGAACTGGGGCGACTTGGAGAAGCTGTTTTTTAACACGCTTCTTCGAAGATGACTCCGAAGTCACAATGCCCACCCTGTTAGCTACGAGACAGCGAAAGGGAGAGTCCGTCAATCTTTCGTGGAGAGATTTCAGAACGTGGCACTCCGGTGTCCAAGCGGTATGACCCAGGCCACCCTGGTGGAAACGTGCCGCCACAACCTCCAAACCTCACTCCTTGCTCAAATAGGAGTTGCTGAAAGCCGCACCTGGAAACAATTAGTCCAACAAGGTGAACAGGCTGAGGAGATTGTTGCCCGCGTCAGGGCAGAAGAAGCAAGCCTAGGCCGGAAAGGTCGACTAGGCGAGCGCCAGACACCTCCCTCCAGACGAAGCGGAAGGATAATTTGGCGACGGACCAAATCTCCCACCAAACCTCAACCAGCCAAGGCGAGTGGCTCTTCAAGCCAACCCCGCGCCAACAA
>JAVJIF010019518.1:0-59204 GCA_038442645.1 Agave tequilana | reverse complement strand
CCAGGTCTCGAGATCAACTTCTTCGATCGACCTTTCTTCACCTGTCCTGATTCGTACGTACATCGAATCTCCAAGGTAAATTTTTTTTTCTATTTTCTCAGTGGAATGAAAAAGTAAGGATTTTTATTTTTTTGTTGATTTTGGGTTTTTAATGTTTTCTTATATATTTTATTGATTAATTAATACTCAGATTCCTAATTATTTATATCTTCGTTTTTGAATTTTTTCGTTTTTTTAAAAACTTGGGATGTTAAGGTTTCAACTAATCCTATTAATCGTATTCTATTCAATTTGTGTACCTGATGATTGGATCATGTTACTAAAAATATTTTTGAGAAAAAAGGTTTGTTAGTTCAGTCAAGCACACAGTGAGGTTTTTTTTACTGTGATCTACTATTCAATTCTAAGATTGAACTTGAAAATCACAAGATGAGAAAGATTCTGATGGAACTTGAGATCGCAATCTAATAAGCCAATTTGCTCTAGATTAAGAGGATCCTGATGATATTGCTCTGGTATAGTGGTATATATGCACGTGTCATATGGTCTGTACATGACAATCCTCAGCGAGTTAACATAGTTAGATCTGAGTCCATATATCATGTATACATGGCAATATCTGATGTTTTAATGTGAGAGGGCTTCACTCAAAATGTTTTCTCTCAAGTTTCTCTCAAAGTTGCAATTATAAATCTATTTTCATCATCTAAATCTTTTCCCATCGAAATAGGACTTGCTTCAAAGTTCAAGCATCTGTCATGTTTGACTAGATTTTAAGACCGACTATCAACATGATGCTAACTCTGTTAATTAGTGAAGATAATTATAGGAGAGGCACGAGCTTTTTATAAATCTTAGAACGTATGTTGTGGACGAAGAAGTGATGTACAATGATTTTTTTTAGTTAGCACGTTCTAATTATATCTCAGAAAAGTTTTATGAAATGTTTGTCATCAATTGATTCCTAAATGATTCTCTAATGGATTCATAATCTTTATTAAAAAGTTTTTTTAGTTTTAATATTTATTGCCATTGTATGTTTTAATATTTTATAATAGCAAAATAAAAAGTGAATCCTTTAGTGCTTTCAGAAAGCAGAAAACAGATCAACCCCTTTATTACATGACCCATCAAAGAAAATCATCAAAAAGAACAAGCTTTCCTCAGAAAGAAGTCAAATTGTGCTTCAAAACCCACAAAAATTAGTGATAAGGTGCTGATTAAAGGGTTCAAAAACTAAACTTGAAGGAACCAAACATGTAGAAGAATCCAATAGACTTACCAAAATCCGCATCAACGATGACCAGCGGATCTGCAACAATAACGCCAACTTCGGCCGGATCTCTGATGACTTTGGCCGGATCTGTGACGACTATGACCGGATCTATATTCTACGATGAGGGAAGGAACTAGAGAGGAAGGAGAAGCAAAGATGAAGATGGAGGAAGGAGCTGCGGTGGATGATGGATTTAGGGTTTTGTCGGAAGAGGGAGAGATGCGAAAGGCTGCGGCTGAAAGCCTGAAGGAAACGATCCAATTATAAAAGGGTTTAGGGTTATATATATAATGGATAACATAATGTGAACAGGAAAAAGGAAAACAATGATTTTTTCTATAGGAAAAAGAATATCCTGCTTGGTTCCTCACTTAAGTACCGTCACATATAACATCAAAAAAATGAAACTCAAACTAAAATTATTTTACTAAAATTATCTTATTGCATTTTTCACCAGTTTATTATGGCACGAGGTGTGATGTGAGGAGATATTGGCTACAAAAAAGGTACATTATTTCATTTTATAAATTTTAATATAATTCATCAATTCTGACATAATAGAATACAAATTATTTGAGAAAAGCATTTGAAAATATGATTATAGATACAATCACATATACATGCAACTGTCAGTCAAATGTCATTTAACATTATTGCAATTCACAAATAATTTCAATTTCTAAATTATTTGAATAGCAAACAGATCTTTTAATAAGAGCAACTTTTAATAAGAGAGCAAAAGGAGGAGATAGTAGCAATAGCAGGCGATATTAAAAAAAGGGAAACAACAGTGGTCATAGAATTTACAATTTTTTTTTGAAAAATTCTCAAATGACTCATAATCTGAGAATGAAGCAAATCAAGGTTTTAAACATCCGTTGGTACCGATATTGGCCCTGATAGCAATATTGCCAATATTGGCCTGATTTGATGGAAATGATAATATCACTGATATTACCCATATGACAAGAAGAAACGGTCGATAAATGGCTGATTTTGTTGATTCTGAAATCAAAAACTTACAACCGATATCGACACGGATACCGAGAATTCAAAGTCATGAACCAAATGTACATTCTTGTTGTCTTTAATTGGGGAACTATTCATAAACAATATGTGATTGTTGCGAATAATACACGACATTCACAAAAAACTGTCCACTAAATATTTAAGGTTTAATAAGCAATGAGTTGGACTGAATGTTTAAAGACATTAAAATAGAATTGTGTTGCGAAATAACCTTTTATCTATATTAGAACTTCAGGCAAATGCAATGCATGCACCATCTTAAAATATTATATTTAAACAGATCTATCTTTGGTTTTTATCTATACTACTGTAGAGTCACCTGCAATGAAAGTGTAAAAATTCTCTAATTTCAAAATTAGATAGCTCATTAGTATTAATTTTTTAAAATAACTTATCTATGATGCACCGATTCTTCAAAAATGGTCATGTATCCATACCCGATATGATTCTTTTATGATACTTGTTGGATTCTCGTTGGATACTTCTATATGAATTTAACAAGTATTGAATTTATAATAACAATAAAATATGAATCTGATGCTATATGGATTCTCTTAAGAATCACAAGTCCAATTAAAATCAACAAATCTCCCATCTAATGAACTTGTTATAAATGAAATAAGTTAGTGAAAAAGATTTTATCCTAATAACTCACCAATTTTAGAAAGTCTTCCCTCAACTTATTTCAAAATTCATCCAACCCTTTTCTCTGCAGTTAAGTTGTAACATAACATAATTACATTTATAAATAACCTAGTAGAAGGCTCGCGCTGCCTAGCGGGTCGAACACGAAAAAAGATTTTCACAGACGACTTTGGTGTTATAAATGGAAAAAATGTAACAAGAGCCATAGTAAATCAAGGAAAGGATGTAAAATATCCAAATCAGAATCATCACATCTAATATTTTGGAAAACTATTACTTTTAGCTTTTAAACCTTCTACTAGACCTTTTGAATTGAATGTAATTCCTTGTAGAAAATATATTATGTTTTCAAGATCTTTCAAAGTCTAGGGAATTTCAGAGGATTACTTCTTAGTTGCATGAGTTATCCAGTATGGCCAATAAGGAGGCTTCTTGAGACTGAGTGGGCTGACGAGTGAACGAGGAAAAACAATTAAAGAAAGGAAAATAGGGATATTTATGGCCTCACACTACATGGGGTCTCACACCACAATGACCTTACAACACTAAAGGATAATTTTCACAAATCGTTTAGATATTTCATTTCATCTCCAACTCTTCCTAAATGAAAAGGCATTTGTCTTTATTTATACTAAGATCTTACTTGAGATAAAAGAAACTAATATATCTAGAAAGATATAAAAAGAATTATTTCTTAAAACTAATCTTAATAAAAAAAACAATGGATCAAATATTTTGTTGAAGAAACAAATAAAAATATAATCCTACAAAAGGAAATACTTGCAAAGAAACTTTTTAATAAAAAGATTATGAATCCATTAGAGAATCATTTAGGAATCAATTGAGCACAAACATTTCATAAAATTTTTTTGAGATATGATTAGAACGTGCTAACTTAAAAATCATTGTAAATCACTTCTCCGTCCACAATGTACGTTCTAGGATTTATAGAAAGCTCGTGCCTCTTCTATAATTATCTTCACTAATTAACAAGTTAGCATCATGTTGATAGCCGGTCTTAAAACCTAGTCAATATGATAGATGCTTGAACTTTGAAGCAAGTCCTATTTTGATGGGAAAAGATTTAGATGATGAAGATGATAAAAATAGATTTAGAATTGCAACTTTGAGAGAAACTTGAGGAGAAAACATTTTAAGTGAAGTCCTATCACATTAAAGCATAGGATATTGACATGCATGCATAATACATTGACTCAAATCTAACTATGGTAGCTCGCTGTGGATTGCCATGTACAGACCATACGACACATGCATATATACCACTGTACCTGCAATATCATCAGGATCTTCTTAATCTAGAGCAAATTGGCCTATTAGATTGTGATCTCAAGTTCTATCAGAATCTTTCTCATCTTGCGATTTTCAAGTTAAATCTTAGACTTGAATAGTAGATCACATAATGTGATCAAGTTGGATTATTCATATACAATACAAAGTAGAAAATCGCACTGTGCTTGATTGAAATAACAAACCTTTTTTCTCTAACATTTTTAGTAAAACATGATATGGTCATTAGGTACACATTGAACATAATGCGATTAATATAATTAGTGAAACCTTAGCTCACCAAATTTTTTAAAAAAAATTCAAAAATGAAGATATAAAAGATTAGGAATCTGAATATTAAATAATCAATAAAAGATATAAGAAATCATTAAAAACCCCTAACATAAAAAATAAAACTTGTTACGCTGTGAAAATAGAAAGGTAAAGAGAGGTCGAAGAAGTTGATCTCGAGGACTGGGAGTGTTAGGGAGGGGCAGGGAGTTTGTCGAGAAAAAGAGAGGAGCGGCGTATGAGGGAGAGGGTACAACGAAGGGTCGCGAGAGAAGGACGAGGAGAGATCGATCAAGAGGGGCCTAGTCAGTCAAGCACTGATAATAAAAAAATGTTGGATTGGGTTCAACCTTCAAACGGGTCGGGTCTTCAAAAGAACATATAGAATTTTGACGTGATGATTTATTTTAGGGTTGATGACCAGCCAAAGATCTGTTCTGGACAAACCCAAAAAGACATGCAAAACACAAAATCGCTCTTTTAAAAGATATAGATAGATAAATAATATTACGTGGTTGTCGTTTTCACGTTGTATTCATATCGTTTGTTGATTGGTACAAGCTATGAAAAAAATGCATGAATCGTCGATTCTTAGGGCCCTTCGTTTGCAGGAAACCCATAGGAAAACTATTGTAGCACGGGCCCTGGTGTCAGGTTTCCAAAATTTCGTTTGGTTGTATAAAAAAGGTGGGCCCAGTAAAATCTGAGCTGGCCTCTCTCTGGTTTCATTGTGCGGATGAGCAAAAACCGCACGAAAATTTGACGCATTATCAGATTTGCGTCGAAAGCTAGCCCGTGCGCAGCGTTTCAGTTTCTTTCCAAGGGCCTAACAAGCCCTTGCAGCAAGTGGATCAGAAACTATTTAAATCAAGGAGAAAAGTGAGCTTCAAAGCGAACAGGAGATGGAGGAATTAGGAAGAAAAAACCCAAAATTTTATAAGAAAAATAACCCAAGAAAAAAAATCTAAAAAAGTATTGCACGCTAAATTATCATTCAATTGTTTTCTTCCTCTAATGAGTCGATATTTTTTTTGGTTTTTAAGATCAATTCCCTAACAAATTTTATATTTTGATATTAGTCCCTAACAAATTATTATTTGAACATCAATCCATAACAATATTTATCAACTTGTTGAGAGTCCTTATGGTAAAGATCAGTTCAAATGCTACGGATATTCTATTAAAGTGAATTTAAATTAAATATTAGACAAAAATACTCTCCTATCAACTTCCAGTCTTCTTTTTCTATCAGATGTTGCTCAATACTTGAGACCTTTCGTGTCTCAAGTCTGAATACTCACTCAAGCTATGGGTTAGAAATCACATTAATTAATCATAGGCTAAACTTAGCAATCCCAAAATTGTAGAGCATAAAATAGTAGCAGCATTAGTTTGTCACTGCCAAAAGAAATATTTTGTTTCAAAAGAAAAAAGAGAGGACATAGATTAGTTCTTCTGTTTGTTTCGTTGCAATCGCGACTTTGGCCCAACGAGAGAGAGGGCGACATGAAGACCAACCAACAGTAGGTTCGTCTTTTAATTTTTTTTCTTTTTCTCGAATAAGTCGGTTCTTTTTTTTTTGTTTAACTAACGAGAGAGGGCGACATGAAGAAAAATTTATGAATATCTGTGATTAATTGATTTCTATATGATTCTCTCAAGGATTCATACTTTTTATTAAAAAATTTCTTTGCAAGTATTTCCTTTTTGGAGGATTATATTTTTATTTGTTTCTTCAAGAAATATTTTGATCGAATTGCTTTTTATTAGCATTAATTTTTGAAATAATTCTTTTTATATATTCTAGATATATTGGTTTCTTAGATCTCAAGTAAGATCTTAGTATAAATAAAGACATTGCCTTTTCATTTAGGGAGACTTGGAGATGAAAATGAAATATAATTTTCCTTGAGTTCATCGTGTGAGGTCATTGTGGTGTGAGACCCCATGTAGTGTGAGGCCATAGTTTATCCCTATTTTATTTATTTAATTCTTTTTCCTCGTTCACTTACCAACCCACTCACCCTCAAGAAGCCACCTTATTGGTCATACTGTTTAAAACTGATGCAACTGAGGAGTATCCTCTGAAATTCCCTAGACTTTGAAAGATCTTGGAAAACATAATATATCTTCTATAAGGAACAGTGTTCTAAATGGCAGCCACAGCGCTACATCGGTCGGGAAAATTTATCGGGATAGGGATATATCGGGGACATATCGGGGATATTTTCAAAAATCGGATGTCAAATCGGACTGTAAATATACATATCTTCTTGTCTTAAATTGCATCTCAATAAGACAATATATGCATAAATTATATAAAGCTACATAAAATATCATACTTATATGTTTAAGATATACTTAACTCGATAACTTGCATTAAGCTTATAAATGTATAATCACTATCCAAGTGTAGAATCTTCACAAATGTCACATTGTCACATCGCTCGAATTACCCAAATACCTAACCTAGAATTGAGTGTAAAATGCTATATCGGGTCCAAAATCGTCAAAATTGCGGCCGATATATCGGGTTCATGCCGATTTATCGGCGATTTTGGGTGAAAATCGCTATATCGGTTTGGATGTGTCAAATCATTGCAGCTAGGTGCCGTAAACGCAATATCGGCGCAATATCGGGGTTATATCGGGGATATTTAGAACACTGATAAGGAATTGCGTTCAATTCAAAAGGTCCAGTAGAAGGTCTAAAAGCCAAAAGTAATAGTTTTTCAAATATTAGATGTGATGATTCTGATTTTGATATTTTGCATAATTTCCTCGTTTACAATGGCTCTTATTACACCTTTTCCATTATAATACCAAAGTTGTTTGTGGAATCTTTTTTTCGTGTTCGACCCCCGGTAGGCAACGCGAGCCTTCTACTAGGTTGTTTATATATGTAATTATGTTATGTTACAACTTAATGGTAGAGAAAAGTTTTGGATGAATTTGGTATAAGTTAAGGGGAAAACTTTCTAAAATTAGTGAGTTATTAGAATAAAATCTTTTTCACTAACTTATTTTCATTTACGTCAAATTCATTAGATGTGGGAGATTTGTTGATTTTAATTGGACTTGTGATTCCTAAGAGAATCTGTATAGCATCAGGTTCATATTTTATTGTTATTATAAATCCGATACTTGTTAAATTCATATAGAAGTATCCAACGAGAATCCAATAAGTGTCCTACAAGAATTTTATCGGGTATGGATACATGACCATTTTTGAAGAATCGATGCATCATAGATAAGTTATTGGGGAAAAAATTGATAATAATGAGTTATCTAAATTTGGAATTAGAGAATGTTTACATGTCCAATGTGACTCTACACTAGTAATAAAAAACCAAAGATCTGTTTGAATATAATACTTTAAGATGGTACATGCATTGCATGTGCCTAAAGTTCTAGTATAGATAAAAGATTATTTTGCAACACAATTCTATGTTAACGTCTTTAAACTTTCAGTCTAACTCATTGCTTATTAAAACCTTAAATATTTAGCAGACAGATTTTTTTTTTTTTTTTGAATGTTGTGTATTATTCACAACTCTCACGTATTGTTCATGAATAGTTCCCCAACTAAACACAAAAAGAATGTACATTTGGTTCATGACTTTGAGTTCTCGGTATCACTGTCGATATCGGTCGTAAGTTTTTGGTGTCAGAATCAACAATATCAGCCATTTATCGGTCGTTTCTTCTTGTCATATCGGTAATATCAATATCGTTTCCATCATATTCAGCCGATATTGGCAATATTGCTATCATGGCTTATATTGGTATCAAGGGATGTTTAAACCTTGATTTGCTTCCTTCTCAGTTCATGAGTCATTTGAGAATTTTTCAAAAACAAAATATAATTCAAAGACCATTGCTCCCAGGTATTTTGGTTTGGAAAATAAAGGCAACCTGTCATGGAGAAGCTTAGGGCCATGGAGTTGGACTAGGAGAATCCTATTTTATGAGATTCATCTCGCCTAGGGCTTGTTTTAATCTTTACAGGGAAATAAAACAAGTTGGTGTTAGCAACAAAAATAAATATATAAAACCGGTTGGATCTATTAGCGATAAATAAATAAGTAAACAAAATGGTTTAGACTCGTGTACTTGAACCAACCCATTTTGCTATCACATTTTTTCTCTCAACTGGATTGGAAAAACCTGATCCAAATTGTCTACATCTCTCTAGGCCAATATTTGTTGTGATCAAATTGGTCTAACCTTGCATAGGAGGGGGTGATAACTTAAGGTATGGGGCCTAAGGAGTTATTATCTTATATGTCTAATCTTGCACTCTCCTACTGCCTGGGTATTTTAGGATGGAAGTTTGAGGCCTGTTAGCAATAAATAAATAAGTAAACAAATTGGTTTAGACTCGTTTACTTGTACCAACCCGTTTTGCTATCATATTTCCTCTCTCGACTGGATTTGAAAACCTGATCCAAATTGTCTACATCTCTCTATGCCAATATTTGTTGTGGTAAAATAGGTCTAACCTTGCATGGGAGGGGGTGGATTCAACTTAAGGTATGGGCTAGGTAGTTATATCTTTTATGTCTAATCTTGCCCTCTCCTAGTGCCTGGGTATTTTAGGATGGAAGTTTGAGGTGTAACAATTGGTATCATAACCAACCTCTCATCACGAGTTCAGATCGCGAAAAGGCTATGTGGGAGAGGACTACCTAGAGTGAAGTGTGAACCATCTTATGAGAAACGTAGGTACATATTCTGAGTGAAAGCTGCCTAGACTGTGAGCCGTTGTGGATGTCAATTTCATAATCGTGATGGTTTTTTACAATTCAATTGGGCTAATCCAGTATAGGACAGTGAGAACTCGTCCTGGGGTATGGGACCTGAGTAGTTATATATATATTTAATCCTCTCCTCTCCTAGTGCCTACACATTTTGGGATGGAGGGTTAGAGGTATAACAATATTGTGAAATCGTTTTGGGTATGAGACCTGAGCAGTTATGGGCCTGTTTGTTTCGTTGCAAAACGTCGCAAGTCGCAAGTCGTAAAATAAAAATGGAAAAAGTGAACTGTAGCAGAGAAAATATATTGTGTTTTACGGTGTTTGGTTGATAAAGTGAAGTGTAAATGGAAAAGTATATTGTGTTTTACGTTGTTTGGTTGATAAAGTGAAAATGTAAATGGTAAAGTATATTGTATTTTACGGTGTTTGGTTGGTAATGTAAAAGTGTAAGCGGAAAAGTTGACCACAAAATTAACTGTAACAGTGATTTAAATATTATAAATACTATTAGATTAAATCTACTATTGCAAATTAAATTGTATTAATAAATTTGAGATAAAAAATTAATAATCTTAATATTTTATTTATAACAATAATATTAATAAAATATTAGTATAAATAGTAAAATATTACTACAATATTAACTAAATAAATAATATAAAATTTTAAGAAAATCTAAAGAACATTAATAAAATTTTAAGAATACTAATAAAATATAAATATTAAAAAATCTTACAAAAATAATAAAATATAGTTATAATATTATAATATTAAAAATACTTGAAATTATTATAATATAAACATTATTATAATTATAGAATATAAAATTAACAAAGTAAAATATAATTTTAATTTAATAATAAATTATCATTATAGTATTATTATACTGAATTATTATTACAATATTAACATAATAAAATATTAATATAATAATAAAATATATTATGATATTAATAAAGTAATTTTTTATATTAAAAAATAAATAACTAAATATATAGTAATTTTATATTAAAATATAATATTGTTATATTAATAAAATATTAACTCTAAATAAAATAATAAAAAATGGAATAAGTATAATAAAATAATAAAGTATTAAATAAAATATTAAATAAAAATATTAAATCAAAATAGTAAAATATTAAATATTAAAACAATATTAAAAACAATAAAAAATTAAAGATTAAAAATATAAAACAATTAAATAATTAAATAAGAAATTGAACGCTATTTAAAATATTAAATATTTAATAATATTAAATTATATATTGATTATCAAGTAACTGTTTTGAACTATAAGTGTACTACAAGTGAGAGTTACATGACCACAAAATTAACTGTAACAACTTCAAATGGGAAAATATGAGTGTAAAAGTGAGATTTACATGACCACAAATTTAACTGTAGCAACTGCAAGTGGAAAAGAAGAGTTGCATTTTGCAACTTGTTTTTCAGCGAAACAAACAACGAAAAATGGAAAAGAAGTTTTACAACTTGCGTTTTGCGGCGTTTTGCGGCGAAACAAACACGCCCTATATATTTGATACTCTCCTTCCCCAGTATCTAAGCATTTTGGGATGGATGGTTAGAGGTGTGACAATATCTGTTATTGCAGTGACATTGTCACCTCTTGCACATGAAGGGCACTGTGTTTGAGCCTCTCTGGATCTGAGGTCACATCACAGTGGTTGCTTTTCATTTCTTTTTTAAATTATCGCCTCCATTTTTTGCTTCAGTTTCTCCTCTTCTCTCCCCCTCCTCTTTTTATAGTTCTTCTCCTTGAAATTTTATTTGATGTGATCTTCCTAAATTTTGGTTATTTTGTACTTTTTCATTTGTTGTTGCTGCTGATTTTTCATCTTTGATTTATGACTTTTCTCTTCTTTTCCTCTTCTTTCTTCTCTTCATTTCTGCTGCTGATCTTTCTTTTTTGTTGTTCCTTTTTTTTAATATCGTCAGCTTTTCTTATCTCCCCTTTTTGCTCTCTTATTAACAGATCTGCATGCTATTCAAATAATTTGGAAATTGAAATTATTTGTGAATTGACATAATGTATCAATGATATTTGATTGGGAGTTGCCTTTTTCAAAGCTTTTCTCATTGTGTCAGAATTGATGAAATATATTTGTACCTTGTTGTAGCCCGGTGTCTCCTCACATCGCACCTCGTGCCATAATAAATTGGTGAGAAATGCAATAAAATAGTTTGAGTTTCATTTTTGATGTTATATGTGACAGTCCTTGAGTTAGAGCAACCAAGCAGAATAATTCTTTTTCCTACAACTGAAGTCATTGTTTTTCTTTTTCTAATTCACATTATGTTATCCATTTATTGTCAGTGCAATACAACTGTTAAGGAGTTCTGATTTTCGTTTCTCTTGTTTCGTTTGTTTGTTATGTGGTCTGTGATTAACCACTCAGAAAAATAGAAACTGAAATCCAGGTGAAAGGAAGGACCGGTAGTCAACATCATGGAGTTCTGTCCAACATGTGGGGTGTTGCTGCAGATTGAACCTGCAAGCAGTGGACGTAGAATGAGGTTCTTTTGTGCAATTTGTCCCTATGTTTGTGCCATTGAGGGCAAGGTAAGCTGACAAATCCCCCGTCATCACCTCTCTTCAAAATCTCACTGAATCTCTCTTTTCATCATCCTCATCCTTCTGTTTTTTGGGATTCAGATAGTCAAAAAGGAAATACTTAAGAAGAAGGACATTGATCCCATCATCACATCGGAAGAATCTAATAATCACGCCAAAAAGGAGAAGGTAATTTCTTTTTTCCTGATAACATTTGCAGCTCGGTTGGCTATTGCAATCTGAACTCAATGTGTTTGTGAGCACTTTCTGATTTCTGTTTCTCTAGATTGTATTTTATCATTCATCTTAGGCAGTTAGACTAACTGAGTTCACTGCATAAGTGGACATTGCTCGATAGAAAAGTAGCACCATCATGTTAAACTTATTTGTTTGCAGCACAAATGTAGCCTGCTACTATGCACTCTCCTATTTATATTTTTTTTCAAATATTTATACAACTTTGGGTTTGTTCTTGTGGGAGTGATGATAGCACACTTTGACTTCAATTTCAACACTAAATATGTTCCAATATTATAGGAGAATAATAAATCATATGTTGGTATACTCTAAACTCCAAATAAACCATGATTTATTGCCATTGTATGTTTTAATATTTTATAATAGCAAAATAAAAGGTGAATCCTTCAGTGCTTTCAGAAACAACAAACAGATCAACCCCTTTATTACATGATACCATGATCTTATTACTCCAACCTCATATTAATCCTAGTTTGATATAATCATATATACAGCTTATGACTCGTTATAGTGTTTGACTCCTTTGTCTACAATATTAAATTGTTTTTAATCTGAGTACTGTAGCTATATGACAATTGTTGTGAATATAGGTGTTTTCTTGCAGCTAGGACAGGATTTTGATGATCTAATTTGTAAGTTGTCATGAGTAGGGATGGCAACGGGGCGGGCCGGGGCCGGGTATTGAACACCCCGTCCCCGAAATCCCCCACCCCCCCCCCCCCCCCCCCCCCCCAAAAAAAAAAAAAAAAAAAAAAAAAAAAAAAAAAAAAAAAAAACCCTGCCGTGTATTTCACAACCGCTCCCATCGCTGCCCCGACAGGGAATAAAAATACCTGACCCTGCCCCGCCCTGACCAGAAAACTGTGCGAACAAGATATTACAGCATTATATGCATCAATTTCTATACAACTCTAGAATATTTCATCAAACTAAATTCCTGTGAGCCATTGAGATACAATATATCAACAAACTTTTTGAAGTAACAGATGCATCCAATGTCAACAACCCATTAAATTATCATAATATCAAACTACACGTCTATGACAGTCTTTTAAAACACCAACAATTTACCAAAAGTCAACAATGTTTACATGACAGAAAGTGTAACATGAGAAATTACTAATTTAGAACTATATATAGGCGAGTATCAAGTTCCTTTAAATGTCCAAATCTGATCTTGACGGGCTGTCATCCATGGATGTTAAACCTGTAAACATATAGAGACATATTAGCACTTTCAATGAACAGTGAAGCTTGTCTTCAACACCAACAATTATTTAAGGCTATCTATGCTGATATTGAATTTACTAAAATTGGGGATACAAGAAGCATCAGTTTTGCATGCCTCAATTTATTGAATGCACTTTTTTGCTTTGCCCCCACTTGACGTGATTTCATGTTGTTTCTCCTTTTTGAAATATAAAAGTGCGCGCGCACACACACACACACACACATTTATATTACTCAACAAGTATGGAAACTGCAAGGTAGAAGTGGCTGCAATGGAAGCAAACTAACATTACCATCAGCAAATAGAAAAGTGAGAATTTTTTTGTTATATATCAGTAAAGAAGTCAAAACTTTGCAGGTAGAATTGGAAAAATTTTGAAGTAAACTAACACTTGGGCGCTAGGCATAAGAATTACGAGTAAAATTTTTTTGTATATATCAGTAAAAATGAGTAAAGGTAGAGTTGGTTCGCTACAGAAGCAAACACCTAAGGCATCAGGCATAAATCTAAAAGGTAAATGCTACAAGCAAACAACATATATAGTAATCCTAATGAATAGCTTGCTGAATTTAAAACAAGAAGCAAGCATTTCAACGCTTTATACTCAAAAACTGAAAAATAAATAGTACCTAACTCTTCATCCATTTCCTTATCCATATCCTCATATATAGTAGCATAACCATGGGAGGCGGTTGTATCTTCATCTAAAGAAAAAGCATTTATTAATTAATATCAAGTAATGAAATTATGTATTAGATAAATGACACGTGTTACAAAAGAACATAACAAAAATTTACTACTTTACAGATGGGGAAGTGTTTAGTAACTGTAAAACCTGTTACAGTGTTTAGTAACTGTAACACCTTCTTGTTTAGTAGTAACACTGAATTTTTCTTTTCTTTTCGGTGTCCCTGCCCAAAATGCCACACTTTCTCGAACTTTTATTATCCCTTCCTTGATTATATCTAATCTATCTTTTACAACAAGATTTACAATGTGGGCACAACAACACGTGCAATAATTGCCTAGACAACAACAATGAATTAGGCTGCAATTTTTCTAACACAAAAAGGGATCACAGCATCATTGGTTGAACAGTTATCCAATGTGATTGTTGATAGTTTTGTATCCACATTCCAATCCATCAAACAGTCCATCAAAAATTCACATGACACTTCTTTTTTGTGTGGACAAGTAACATATATAAACCTAAAAAAATGTGAACTATTATTAATATAAGAAAACACGTAACAAGAAGACTAATTGAACTAATAAACATAATAAGAAAATTATAATTAAATTAGATGGTCAAGTAATAAGTTAGAAAAATGTACCTCAAAATTCGACTTTGTAAAGTCCAAAAACTGTTAATAAAGTGTGCCGTGACAGCCATAAATCCTCTCTTTTGGTTGGTAGATATCCACATATATCGGTAGTTATTGCTATCGTGCTTTCATTATTCTCAATCAACTTCATTGTCTTCACCCTCTCATAATCATATATATTAAGAATGTCACTCTTGACTGTATTTTCGGAGGGTACTTTGAACAAAGATTGAAGATTACCTAAAAACCTCCTAAACCCAATATGGTCAACCATAGAAAGTGAGTACTCATGCATTATGATCATTTTTCCAAGGTCATCCCTAGAGACATCTTGTTCAAAAGAATATGAGGTCATGTTTTTTCCATCTCCCTTGCTCCAATTGTTTGTTATGACTTTTTGTTGCATATCAACAACTCTCTGACGTGGGCACCTTTGGTAATGTTCATGTAGATGTTTCGTCCCATTCTTTGAAGCCCCCAAGTAACTTTTTACAATAACGACATTCGGCCTTAACTATTGCATTGATTTTTTTCAGCTAAAAGTGTTTCCATACAACACTCTCTAGCTTTCTTTTTGTACTGGAAGCCTCACATTCATCGTCCACAGTTGCTTGAGTCGTGGGAGAATGACTCTTCTATTGGGGTTGATGGATTTGAGTGATCAATGGGTGTAGAGTCTGTAGATGGGCCACTGCTACCAATGGGTGTCGCTGGTAAGAAATTTGAATCTGGCGACATATCTAAAATTAGAAGAAAAAGCAACCCAATTAAAATAGGGGATACTAGCAATGCATATGCCATTGAAATCTCTAAGCTGATGTTAATCATCAAGATGAGCATGTAGTAAAAAACTATCTAATAGATCGAAGTCAATACAACATTGGAGCAAATTGTAGTACTGAATTTGGGGGGAAAATGATCATAATTTTCAAATCTAAGCAAAAATCAGGAGACTATGATGTGAAATAATTCAATCTTTTTTTTTTTTTTCGGGGGTGGGGGGGGGGGGGGGGGGGGGGTGCGCAATGATCATAATTTTTAGTTATTAGAGAAATCCCCATCACTTTGCCTTAACAGAAAACACTTGACAGCAATAATATCAAGCAAAAGCATAGAACCGTCCAAAAATTTTCACCCCATGCGGAGAAAAGAAATTGTGATGGCATAAGATAACATGAATACTCCTGGGAAAGATAATTTGAACTGAAGTCACAAGAACGCTCGTGAAGCATTCCTAAAAGTCACAAATAATCAGGTGGTTAAAAAACTAATAAAAAAAAAAAAAATGCTCAAAAACCAATGATCACCTCTTTGGCATATTTTTTTTCTCCCACCACCAAATCAATCTAGATTGGACTATGACTGTTAAGTATTAAGGCTAATTTGAAGGTTTCCCCCCAGTGAGCACATTTTGCATTATTTTTTTTTTTTTACTAATTCATTGTTAGGATAATGGAAGGTGCCAGTATTAAGAGATAAATAATAATTTTGAAATTTTTAACAACCCCAGAATTCTCCAAATCATCCAAATTATCTAACTTGGGGCAAATCTTTAATTTCTTTAAAAATCTTGCAGAAAATCTTCAAAATTTCAAGGCATTTTACCCAATACTAAAGAAACTAGGGTTTCGGGCGGCGAAGGAGGATTACCGAGTGGCGAGGTTGGTGATGTAAACAACGGACGACGTGTTCTCCTGAAACAGCCCGACGGTGGCGAGTTCGTCGGTCTGCAGTTTTCTCAGCGTCATCACAACGAACGCCGATGCGGGGCCCATATCAAAGTCGAGAGGGAGGGAGAGAATTATAGAGAGAGATCGAGAGGTTCTTACTGCCGCCGCCTTGGTCTGGTGGCGGCAGTGGCGGATCTTGCCGCCACCAACGCCGAGGGAGATCGAGAGGAGGGGAGCTCAAGGAGGTGGCAGCCAAGAGCGAGAATTGAGAAGCTGAGAAGTGAAAAAAAAATGTTTGGGATTTTAGATATTTATAGTGAATGGCATAGTGGTAATTAATGTTAAAAGTTGTGGGTTATTTAAGAGGGTGTTATATTATAATATTTTTTTATATAATATATCTAGCGGTCGGGTAGCGGGGCGGGGCACTGCAATACCGAACTCGCCCTGTGTCCGCTTATGTTATGTCGGGTTTTCCCCGTTACCCGACCCGAGCCCGGTCAATAGCCAAAAAACCCGCCCCGTTCAGGTCGGGTCGGGTCCCGTCCCCGCGGTGTCAAATTGCCATTCCTAGTCATGAGGCCATTATAGAAGATAGTAAAATTCAAAATTTAGCACAGTAGCACAACCATGTAATCAAATCTCTAAACCTTTTTGATGCACTCTTTCAAACAAAATCAAGAAGGGACAAGAGGAGGTTGGCCCAATCACTTTTAATTACGATTGAAGCCAAAGCATATGCTCTATTAGTGCTTACTTTGGAACAGTGTAGTTTGCTGTAGATAATGCTGCAATGAAACAAAGGCGGTTGAAAGTTCTTATTTTCAAATTTGCTGATGTGAAAGCCACTCCTCTGTGCACAAATGGAGACATCAAATGGTCAGTAGAATTATTTTGGTGATCTTTATAGGCTTATAGCCATTCTCGGGGTTTCTTGTCTTGGTGAATCTTTGCACCCTGTTATCATGGAAGAAGGACATCAAATAAAATGTATGTAAGTGCGTGGGGTACAGAGTTCTAGGGCACGCAAAGGAATAAAATTCACTATGCAGTATTTTTGTTTCTGGACCACAGAATTTGGTGGTTTTCCATTCATACATATAGCCATTCTCTAAATGTTTTAATTCCCAAAGGAACGTTTGAAATCTCTTGGTATCAGTGAGATGGTTTATACTATAGTATCAATATTGCCAATATTAGTTTTCCGCTTATTAGTCGCTACCAGAAACAATAACTTTTTTTTTAAAGATTAAGCTTCTAGAAATAATTAAACTTTGTTTAAGATTAATAGCAATATTCTGACATGTTTTGAAACAATTGATTGAGTCTCAATCATGTTTTAAGGTTAACCAAATATTCTCAGCATATGGAATGGAAGAAAAGGCAGGAGGGGGCTCAACATTGTTAAGGACTAATATTTTAGTAAAGATTTGTGAGGGTCTAATATCCGAATATGAAATTGTTAGGAACCTATAACCTAAAACCCCCTGACTTTGTTATATGTTCTTTTGGCATATTACTTTTATATTTTTATCCGTTCCCCGCATCTAAACATACAGAAATGCGTGAGTGTTTTTGCTTGTGATGAAATTTGATATGTATGAGACTTTTATTTATCTTTTGAGTAATCTTTGGTCATATATGTATACTAGGCCTGACATTGCGTTTGTGATGTAATTTTCTTGAGTTGCAGCCTCCTGTGCCAAGTGCGGCAACAATGAAGCATACTTCGAGCAGATGCAGATCCGATCAGCCGATGAACCCATGACTACAATATACAGTTGCTGCAATGAGGAGTGCAAGCATCAGTGGAGAGAGGACTAAGTTCAGCTGTAGCTGCTCTTGATCAAACTGAACACATCCTCAGCCCATGTTGATGAAACCTTTGAACTGTAGCAGCTTGTATTACTAATTTTTGTGCCGAGTGGTTAAATTGATCTAAGGGGTTATAATGACATGAGTGCTTGAAGTCTAGCAGCAGGATTTAGCTCTGCTCTTTGCGTATTATTGGAGTTTGTTGAAAATACCTAAATGAATGGAACTTGTTATGGTATGTTGGTAATGCCTCAAGTGACTGTTTGTCTCTCAACTCAGTATGCTTATTTCTGAAAACTAAAATTAGAAAATGTGATTAAGGTTTAGAGAAAAAAAATTACAACTGCATTTATTATTTGCAAATCTTGTTTTCTTACATTCTTTCTCAATGTAAGCGTAACGATGCACAGATTATGAGTTTATAGAACCAATCAGTAGTGAAAAATAATTGATTGGAAAAAAAGGGTAGATGGTTGTAATTTATTTTTCATTTTTTAGAGGAAAAATGATTAGTCTGTGACTAAAGGTTTAATACATTAGAAAGACACGTTCGAAAGTTTAACGGCAAATTTTTTCTCACGAGTGTGGCTGTATTGCTGCAAAACAGGATGCTAGAATATTAGAAATTCACCCCTTGACTTGGGGGTATATATTTAAATAATGTATTCGATGACTTGTGGGCATGTTTGGATGTAAGGAATCACAGTGAAGTGAGGAAGTGGGGAAGTATAATTGCTCATTTCCCTATCTATCCAAACACCGGAAAAGGAAAATAAGAAAACCCCCATTTCCCTTTTTCATCTCTCTTTTACACAACCATTTTCTCACTTTCAGAGTGCTACAGTTAATTTTGTGGTCATGTAAATCTCATTTATAATAAGTTATAGCATAAAACAGTTAATTTTTTGGTCAAGTAAATCTCACTTGCATTCTAATTACAATCTATTTTTTATTTTTCTTAATTAATTTTTATTTGAATATTATTTTGCGGTCAACTTTGTGGTCAACTTTTCCACTTCCACTTTTCATTACCATCCAAACACCAGAAACGACAAAACATTTTCCAAACCACACTTCCCAACAATCATCCAAACACCAGAAAACTTACTACTCATTTCCCTTTTTCCTAAAGGAAATAAATCTTACTTCTTACTTCCTCACTTCACACCAATTCCTTAAATCCAAACAGACCCGTATGGAGAGCAAGTTACAAAAGTGAGAAAAAGAAAGAAGAAAGTATGTGATGCTTTTATGCAATTTACCAAAAGTAGGGGTGGAAACTGGGAACTATTTGCCCAGTTAAACAACACCCATTTTTGCAGGAGCGGATATTGGTACTCAGAGAAGTGATAAAAGCAGTTACTGGATCAATGCACCAAAAAAATTGACAAAGACACCCCGTCAACTTCCAATAATACTATTATTGTCTCTAAATTTAATTTTTTTTTTTTCAAAAATCCCAAAATACTCTCATCTCCTTCCTCAGAACCCCCTCTCTGTTACCCTCCATCCATCCTCCTTCCACCGCCTCTGTCCCCCTCACCTCCTTCCACATCGGCATCATCCTCCTTCCCTCGCCCACAACAGGAAACCCAAAATTAACTAATACGTATTTAATAGACTTAGGATCATGGGAAATAGCACAATCCAAATGTGTGCACTGTAACCAAACTAGCTCATTTTGAATCAAAACATCAAAAAAATTCTCACCAAGAACTCAAATTTCATGACAATTATAGCAAAAAAAAAAAAAAAAGAACCCATCAAATTAACTAAGAGAACTCTGCATTACAGATGAGTTAGCTCAATTCCATCTAAAGACACAAACTTTAACCCCAAGTTTGAACCTTTAACAAAAATTCGATAACTTTAACCCCAATAGAACCCAGATCTCCATACCCTCAAGCTCTACAGGCACCCTGGCGACATCGTCGTCTCGCCAACTGTCCATCCTGCAGGAAACCATAAGCCTCTTGATGGCAACTAGGAGGAGGGCGACGAGAGAGAGCTCGTTCATGTCGTCGGTGGAGGAGTGGCGAAATCCAAGGCATACGTCAAAGACTTGTCAAACTCCTTCAGTGTTCGAGTTAGGTGGTTGTACTAATTAATTTTTGTGGTTGTACTAATTAATTTTGGTGCTGAAAAATGTAATTTAAGATAATTTTTATCAAGTCAATTAAATTAAATGAAAGTTTTCTCTCGTGACTCATATAAAAATTTTATCCATCTGTCCGTCTGTCCATCTTTATCCGAGAGAGAGAGCAAATTTGACCACTTCTTTCTTCTTTCACTCTCAGTTTTTCCTCCTTATTCTTCCTCCCCCTCTCTGTGCCTCTCCCTCCTGCTCCTCCTGACTAATGAGTTGATTTTCTATTGACAATAAAAGTATACTAATTTTTAAAATTATTTGTGTTATTTCATTAAGAGTTAGAATTGTCAATATTAATTTTTTAAGTATTGGTTGGTGCCTTAGTCATTTCTTTGGGTGCCACTGTCCGCTCCTCCAGTTTGCTCTGAAGAGTCTGAACCTGGATCTGTATCATCTTATCCTCACCACCGGTGATGAAACTCTTAACTCTTCCCCTTCCTCCATCCTCCCACCCTCCCGCTTCCCTTTCCGCCCCCACAAATATCAATCAAATCCAATCCAAATCGTATAACTGGCGGCAAAATATGAAGCTGAGCTTCCTCAATTCCGTTCACCCCCGGTTATTGTCCTCCGCCGCCTCCTACAATTATTATTTCAACGCACGCCACTCTTCGTTTCTTCGACCGAGTCCGAGACCGACGGCCATTTTCGCAAATTCGGCGAAGAAGAGGCGATCTTCGAAAGACCTTTTCCCTCTCAAAGAGAGGAAGCGGAGCTTGTCTAAGATTTTTGAGGGAAGAGGCCGCGGTCCTCAAAGTGGAGCGCAAGGCTGGATCCGCGAAGCTCACAAACCTGTGGCCCAAAGCAGTTCTTGAGGCGCCGGACGACGCCATTTCCAGTTACCAGTGGGAATCTGCTCTCAAGGTGATCCCGCTTCCTTTTCCTTTCTTTCTTGATTTAAAGCAGCCATTTTTACCTATCTTTCTTAGTTATTAGCTTAAAAATAAGCGAAATAATTTATAGTTGTGTTGATAATTTCATTAATCAAATACTTTAGAGGTTTGATCGAAATGCCAACTCATAATTAAAGTAGACGTTTAGAGAATGTAAATAGAAAAGGGGAAACTGCCAGCCATAGTAAATACAATTTTTATTTTTATTTTTAAAAATTGACTGTGATACATCCTGATACCTAAATTTCCAAATTACGGGAAGAAGCTAAGAAGTTTGTCTAAATTTGCTCTGGTATTAAGTGCCACAGCCCATGTGATCACTTAATTGTCACACTTAATTAATTAATTAATTTTTTTATATATCATCTCTAATCATGTGATACAGTTCTTTATGCATAAAAGATTTTTGGATTACTTTGAAAGCAACGGTGGTATCAACTGAAATCTCAAACTTATGCAAAGCTGTGTAGGCAGGCAGAACATGCAAGATCGCTCTTACAGGTAATGCTCTCTGAAGGTCTCAAACTGATGCTGGATGTCTACACATCTCTTGTAGGCGCGTATGGCCATGGTGGTTTCTTAGATAGAGCACTTGGCATCATCGATGAAATGAAAACCATCTCTGATTGCAAGCCAGATGCCTATACTTTACGATCCTTATTAACTGCTGTAGCAAACTCCAACAGTTTGATCAGATCCCTACATTGCTCGCCGAAATGTCTTATTGAGGGATAGAATGCACCACTGTTACTTACAATGCAATAATAGATGGTTATGGTAAAGCCGGAATGCTTGAAGAGATGGAGAGTTCTCTGTCCAATGTGCTAGAAACTGGAAGTTGCCTGCCTGATGTTGTTACGATAAACTCCATCATTTGGGCTTATGGAAACAATGGAAGGATAATTGAGATGGAAAGCTGGTATGACGAGTTTCAACACATGGGTGTTGAGCCCGATGTTACAAGGTTCAATATCTTGGTCAAGTCGTATGGAAAAGCTGCCATGTATGAGAAAATGGTGTCAGTAACAAAATTTATGAAGAAAAGGTTCTTTTCTCCCACCACAGTCACTTTTAATATAATAATAGAATGTTTTGGGAGAGTAAAAAATATTTAGAAGATGGAATATTATTTTAGGTTGATGAAAATTCAGGGAATTAAGCCCAATTCCATTACTTTCTGCTCACTTGTTAGTGCATATAGTAAAGCTGGGTTTCTGGAGAAGGTACCCGCAATGATCAGGCAAACATAGAACTCTGTTGTTCTGGATGCAGCCTTCTTTAACTGTGTGATCAATGCCTACAGCCAGGCAGGAGATATTAATATAATGGAAGATATGTTCTTGCTTATGAAGGAAAAGAAATGCAAGCCCGATGATATCACCTTTTCTACTATGATTCAAGCATACAGACATATGGAAATGGATGAAACTGCTCAAGAGTTAGAGATTGAAATGAACAATCAGAAAACCAACACTCTGTTAACTTCCTTGCATCAAGAAGATTCTGTATGATAAACTGTAGATGCTATTTGGCAAGTGATTGTTATTACTGGTTCCAAGCATAATGAAATGGTGCCTCTACTTCTGATAGGCCTTTCCCTCATCCATATGGCATGACATGGTTCTAGGATTCAGTTTGCTATTCCCATTAGTGATTCTGGATTGCTTTCTGGTGAGGTTTTCCTCTCAATTCAGGAGCCACGTTGATAAGAAATGCTGTCTTTATACTACAGACACGAAGTGAACATGACATTGTAGAGGGAAAATTATGTAGTGAAATCTCGACTCATGTACATGCACCATAAATCAGGCAAGTACATTGCCTATTCTTCTGGTATTTGCCTATCATTTAATTCCCGTTGCCTGTTGGCTGAGATGCACAGTATAATGATGACGTTCAGAGTTCTTTTATTTATGTTATTCATAATCTTAAAATAACAACTTGTAAGCTAGCTATCATTTTTCAAGTTAACTATTTTAATTCCACCATATAATCTAAGTTACTATCTGCACTTCATTATGGAGACCACTGGGGACACATAGTTTACCTTTTTGCGTCCTAACATAGCAGCGGCTCAAGGAAACATTTAGCGTAGACAAATGCAGTTTGGATGTACACATAGGGCAACAATGATATCACAAGGAGCATTCAGATGACCTGCTTTTGCAGTAGTTCTGTGGTCTTCTGTGCAAGCTCAGAAACTTACATTATATTTGTATTATTACTATCATTTGATAAAATTGTCAGCAGATATAGGTGAATTTTGTATGTTATTTGATGAGGTTTTCAGCAGATATGTCAGGGAATTTTTTTAATGTTATTTGATGAGGTTGCAGCAGATAATCAAGTAATAGATTTTTCCTTTGTGAGAGAGAGAGAGAGAGAGAGAGAGAGAGAGAGAGAGAGCACACATAGGCGCGCGTGCGTGCACACACACATGCGCGCGCACGCGCGCGCACACACACACACAAAGTACTGATATTATTTAAGCTGAGAATATATTTCCACTCCAAATTTAGAAGTGGACAACCTTAATGGAATATTCATTCTATTGGATATGATCCAATAGCGATTAACTATCTAAAATCCAATGTTTAAAATTTTCGAAGTGTTTTACCCATCGAGAGACAGTATTGGCTAGTTCTAGAAGGACTCAGAAGCTAATTCTTCCCATTTAAATCAACCATAAGTCATTCAAATGAAAAATCTGCTTTGTTGGTCTACAAACTTAAAGACCAAAAATCAAGTGATATTAAGTTTACTTACTCATGCATCAAGTAGCACAAAATGAACGGCCGAAAATAGCATGTTCCTTAGACCTACAATTTAGGGCATATAAATTCTTGATCCAGCTCTTTGATCATGATCTAGACACTAAAAGAACCTGTAAAACTATTTTTTATTAGGTTTCAAACACCATACATTGTTAAACTTAATAACTTGTTGGTTGCGTTCACTTATTTTTTGTCTACTTGTTCCTGGGGGTGAGAGTGGGTTGTGGAGAGTCGCAGGTTCAAGTTCCTATTTACAGCGTATCCCCCCCCCCCCCCACGACACCCAAAAAAAAAAAAAAAAAAAAGAAAAAGAAACTTTAGAGGACTTGATTAAGTAATGTAGGTCCATGTTAAAGGACTTGATCTACATCATGTTAATGTTATCATTGAATGGGAATGTGAAGATTTTTCTACCAAATCCGTCTTGAAAGAGCTATAACTACCCCCCAACCGTATGTGTGTGTATAAACAGAAAGTGACAAACTATCATGTTTTCTGATGGCTAGTTGACACATGTAGGGTTGGGGATTAGTAACTTACGTTTACGACAATTGTAGGAACTCATTTTGGTTTGTCTTGTTCCCCTTGAAGTTCTATTTTTATCACTTATATCTTTTCTGCCGATTCTAGTTAACATTTCTCCACTGGCTGGTTGGTTGGTTTGGATTTTGATTGTGTTTTTTTTTCTTGAGTAAGGTCGAGGGATGGGGTCGGTGGAAATGGGCATAAAGCCAAGTTGACCCTTCATTTTAACCAAAATGCCCTCTAATTATATTTAAACATTAGAACCTTGACCTACAATTTGCCATGAAACCAAAACTAAAGTCTAACCTTTTCATTTAGGTCCCGCTAAAATTATGGTTCTTATTTTTCATTATGAAGTAAATCAATTCAAACGCTTATAATTCTATTTCTCAAATCTAAATAACTTGTCGCAAATCCTAACCTAATGCTTTAAAAGAATCCAATTTAGATGTCCATAATCTATTTTAAAGTCCATGCCATTGCAACATAATTCTAAAGTAATGGTGGGAGTCGAGAGTTGTATTTTTATGTTCTAATGTGTTCCCTTTGGATGAATGTAATTTCTATGGGCCAATACTCGGGCTTTTGCAGTACATTATTTTTTTTTAATTTGCTTTCTATATGTGTGCCCTGTAGGAATTGAACTTGGTTACACAATACCATGTTAAAGTTCTTACCAATTTCTGAAGTTATGGTGAGGGTGCAGAGTCATGCCTTTATACTCGAACAACTTGATATCTGAAGATATTATGAAATGATGCACTAGTGGAAACAAAATGACATGTCTTGTTTTAGGTTGAAAGTCTGCGACATGCATGGTTCTGTCGAACATATCAGGCTATAAATTGGGTTTAAAAGATCAGCGTAAATTGGTAAACGCGAGTTCAGATTTTGGATTAATTTTTTCATTTTTACCCCATTAACTCAAACCTAACCGTCTTTATATAAGACGGAGTGGTGGAGGATTATGGCTCAATAAGATCCTTGATAAAAGGCAACAATGAGAGTGGCTATGTAGCGATCAATGCACACAACTCATTTTGACAAGAAAGCGATGCCCACGAGCAACCATCAAGTGATGACTTTGGCTTCATTTTAAAATTGTCTGATGGGTTCTCTAGTGATCTTTTGGTTCTGTTTCTAGTAGTTCTTTGACTTACGAGTAATCAGTGATGAATCCCCTTGATTGACACTTGAGTCTTCAACATCAACACACAAACTTTGCATCCTGTGATCACTTCACCTTTTAGAAAAATCTTAGAGGAAAAGCTGAAGAGGAAGGGCCATAATTTACTATCTGCGGATGATGCCAATCAACACCAATAGTTGATTGATTGGACTGGACATCTCTATTTTGTTTTCAGTTGAGTTACTAAATTGAATTGATTATTAATGGTGATTAGTGTATAAAATAACATTATAGATTGTTATTATTAGTTTGTTAATTACTGCTGATTTTGTTTTTAATAAGTCACCATTTTCTGGACTTCGTTTTAAATAATTACTGATTTTATGGACTGTTACTGAAATGAATCCACAGTTCTTTTATAATAGAGTTACTAAACTATCACTAATTCTAGTTATTTAATTTGTCGTTAGTGATTTAGTTTTTACTATTACTATATAATGTAACATGTGATGTGATTGTTTCTTGTATTTATTGGGTATACTGATGTTAAGTGTGGTTGTTCATGTATTCCAAGTTTTATTGTTTTTATTCATCTAATTCAATTAGTAGGAGGATAGCTTTTGAAGCCACTAGTAGCCAATAAAATCCATAATGTTTCATTTTTACCGCCTTAGGTGAGAACTCGGTTCGAGTCACATACATCACTGTGAATAAGTTCGAGCGGTTCAGAATTTCTTGTGATAGAGTGAAAAGATGTTCGGACATGTTTGCCTTAAACACATATTTCACATTTAGAAGATGAGTCAAAAGAAAATTGTAGAAATGAGATTCAAGTTAATCATTTTCTTGATAGAATTGAAGTTGACATGTCCCAGTCTTTTATGCCAGATATTACAAGACTCAATGTTCAAAGTAACAGGAATAAAAATTTCATTATCAGAAGGATTAACTATATTGAGTCGGAAAAGGCCATCACAAACAAATTCCTTTCAAATGAAAGTATTAGATTTGGAGATTACAAACTTATTGGATTCCTTGCCTATAGCCAACTCTAAGAAGTGAAAGCTCACTGATTAGATTGCTCCGAAGTGTGGGTACATGCAGGACGTCTTGAAGAGTCAGAAGTTTCTCTGAGGTCATTCTGAGATCAATACGTTCAATTCTCTTTATCTCTCAAGTGGAGTCATCTGCCAGACTCACACTTCCTCCATGTTGTTCCTGATAGGATTTAACCAGGAGCGATCAGTACAGATATGAATATTGGCTCCTGAGTCTAGCCATTAGTCTGGGGAGAAGGTGATTGAGTTGACAATAGGAAGAGAAGAATCTAACCTAAAAGAGTTGGAGTTCAGTTCCACCATATTGACCTTGTGTCCGCCATTTCCTCCATTTCCTCTTGGTTGTGCTTTGATTGGTTCCTTCTTCCGGTTGAAATATTGAGGCGCCATGTGATTCGGTTCTCCCGCAGACGTAGCAGAATTTTTCATTAATCTTCTGATCAGAGGTTTTGAGTTTGGAGGAAGATTGAAAAGGTTTGAAAGAAGAAAAGTTTGCATGAGGAGAAAATGAAAGTGATTGGGTTTCTTGAACTTCTTGCCCTTGATATTCATAAATTTGTGCTTAAGCTTATCCCCCACTAAGTTTATTTTAGCTTTCATTTCTGACTTGATTTTGGAGTTTTGTCTATGCTGATCTTTTATGCTGATCTTTTATGCGAATCGCTTTTAGGGCTTGAATAAGGGTTAGGTCATCTTGCTTGTAACAAGGGTCTCTAGCAAAAGTTGATCAGGAAGGAAGGAGTTTATCAATGAGACATGACACATTGTAATCGTTGGAGAATTGATTTTCTTTCGATTGAAGCGGATATAATCTTTGAATTCATGAAGTTGATCATTAATTGGTTTACTATCAGTTACCATGAATTTATTAAAGGAGAAGGAGGTGAATCTTTCGATTCCAGCATCATTGAGGACGTGTTCATCCTCGAGAGCTGTCCATAGTTCTTTAGTTCTCTTATATTCATAATAAATATCATATAGACTATCAGTAAGTGCACTAAAAATTTTATGGAGACAATGATAATCAATTTCCTCAGGTTTCAAATAGACGTAGGAGGAAGAATTTGTAGGAATAGGAGAAGATCCAATAGATAATGGTTTAGGAGAAGGTACATGAATGGTGTCATCTATAGCTGATATGAGCCCTAAGGTGGTCAACCAGTATTTCATCTGGTTTGCCCGCCTCTTAAAGTATGTGCTGGGGAATTTCTCCAGTTTAATACCCTCAGAATGATCCGGGTTGGCCATAGTGACGGGAAGGTGCTACCTGAATTTTGTATTTCAAAATTATTTGATAATGTCAGAATTTAGTTTATGTTGGTAGCTTTTTAAATTTGGGTTTGCAGAATAATATAGTGTATAGTTGTTTAATTACGTGTCAATGATCCTAGCATGATATAACAAGACATTGATTTGCCCTTTTAATTTTCTAATTCAAAATTATATTAATAATAATTTCTAAAAAGTTGTTCCAATTTGCAAATAAATTTACTTCTAAATTTCTAATCAATAAGTCCAATAAATTTTAAAATAAACTAGCAGGAAATATTATAACAAGTGACTTAGAAGTTTCAAGACAAATAATTTTTAGAACAAGTAGCAAAAAATAGATAATTTTAATTAGACAAATTTATTGCAAGAAGCAGTGTTAATTAACTAATACATGTATTTAATATTTTGCAATAAGAGTTTATAATATATATATATATATATTTCTCTAAATAAGACAAGATTTAAATAATTTAAATTATCATGTAAATGATTTCCTTTGTAACGAAAATAAATGAGATGTTGTAATGAAACAATTAAATAAAATTTTATAATGAAAAGATAAGGTTATTAAGATTTATCTAGGATCTTATATTGAAAGATTTGGCTTTGTAAGAATTAGAACAAATAGAATTTACAATAATATGATAAGGTAAGATCTAAATAGTTTAGAAAGATCTTATAAATAATTTTGTAATGAAATGGTTTAATAAAATCTTTAAGAATAACTGAAAATTTGAAAAACAAGATCCTTTAACAAGTTAGGTAAGAACTTGTAGTAGAATTTAGATGTTGAAATTTTTAATTTTGTGAGAAATAGATTTCTATAAATTTGTTTTTGTAAATTTTGGGAATTGATTTCTATTGCAAGAACAACTTTAATAGTATGAAACATGTAAAAGATTAATCGCTTGAACAAGTATTGCATTAAAGGATTTATTGCATGAAATATTATTAAACAATTGTCTTTCTTCTAGATTGTATGATATATAACAATATTTTCTAATTTTCAAAACATGCAACAAATCAAAGCGTAAAATTTTAATTAAATGAAATACTTGTTCTAAGCATGCAACAAATATGACAAGATTAAAAGGAAAATTAAATTGCTAGCCTGAGGTACAGTCATGCAGAAGCACTGTCCTAAAAGAAAGATGATCGGTCCATCGTCCGGATCTTGAAATGACCTCTCCTAATGATAAAAGCTCCCCCGATAATTCACCAGCATCCAGCTCAGAACGATGAGATAAGTCTCTGCTCAGACGGAGATTCGTTCCCCGGAATGAAAAGAACAGCTTTAGTAGTCACAGAAACGTAAATCTCGAATTCAGAATTTTGACATAGTTTTGATGTAAGAAAGAAATATGAGAGAGAAAGAGAGAGAATCTGTTTGGATGTATTCTTTTGACGAGGATGGTCAATATAATGATGTATTTATAGCAGCTCGAACATCTTGTAGTTGTAACAGCCCTCGCGAAAATCGTGCACATTCGAGTTGTTGCAACAGCTCCGAGATCGTGCAGATTTGATCCAGCTTGAACGGGTCCAACGAGAACAGTCAAAACCCGAAAAATCTCAACAAAAATTTAAATAAAATTTAAATAGATAAAATCAAAATAAAAAAATTTTCAGATTCAAGAACCCCTGAATCGAACTACATTCGTGTCCGTAGGTCGTGGACGCGCGCAACTCGAACCCGAACCTGGCCCGGCCCGGTTCGATGTGCACGCGCGCGTGTGGGGAGTGTGGCATGACCCAACTATTCATAACAATGGGCATGAAAGGAGTTAGTATATATACTACTCAGCTTCTCATCTCCTATCCAATGTGGGACTAAAATCAAAGCCAAATAAGAGGGAAAACTTTTCCTCCAAAATTAGAACACATCCAACACACAGAGAGAGAGTCTTCACTACTTACATGGATATAAGTCATTATCCTTGAATAATTTTAGTCGCAAATTGAAATAAGTAGCTTCTCTTGTATAAATGGCAAATGTGGGTTGTATTGTTTTAGCATTTTATCTAGGTCAATTAAGATTTTTGACTTTTCAGATGATTGTGCTTTACGATATCCTTCAATTTTTAAATGTTGGCTGACATGTTGGGTTCAAAGTCTGGGTATCATAGCAGTCACTTAGGAAAAGCAAATCTTCGTTTTGTTTTTTGTTATTTCTTTTTATAGAAAGATAATGCGAATGATTGATTCCCTTATAATATAATACACTTTTAATTTGAATCGAAAAAGTTTTTCTAATTCCAACAAATTTGTTTGACTTTTTTTTAATTTTATTTTTCATTTCAAACTTGTTCAGATTTTAACCTTTTGATTTCTATATTGAAGATATACTTACAAAGTTGGTCTAACTTATGTATTGTTACTAACCCTAGATTCTTCCTCCCAATAAATGAATCAATACTTTTTGCTCGAGCTCCATCATGTACCTTTCCTATTTACCAACCCAACACAAATTTGGTTCCTAGCAAGAACAAATGATGTCGATTCAAGGGCATCTTCATTCCTATAGAAAATGGTGGATGTAAGAATTCACAACAAAGTACATATTCGAACATCATCAGCTAACTTCTCATCAATAATCTCGATTCATTTCAATATGAACAACAATTCAACCAATTTGGTTGACTAGAATGGCGTAATTACATAAAAAAAAGTGGGTATTGGCAGTATATTAAACTAATGGGCTCAAAGTTGACGGCATGCTAGGTTCATTATGACATATCAGGCGAAAATTGGGTCTAAAACATCAGTGTAAATGGGTAAATTCCAGTAGCAGATATTGAATTTTTTTTTTTTTTTTTTTTTAACCCAAACCCTACCAACTTTATATAAGACAGGGGGAGGATTAGGGCTCAATATGATCCTTGAGAAACAACAACAATGAGAGCGGCTCCATAGCGATCAATGACGCACAACTGATGTCGACAAGAAAGTGATGCCTACGAGCAACCATCAAGTTATGTTTTTGGCTTCATTTTTAAATTTTCTAGTGGGTTTTCTAATGATCTTTGGTTCTATTTCTAGTGGTTCTTTTATGAATAATCAGTGATGAATCCCCTTGATTGACACTCGAGTCTTCAACATCAACTCACAAACTTTGCAAACAGTGATCGCTTTACCATTTACAGAGATCTGAGAAGGAGAAGCTGAAGAGGAAGGATCTCAAGGTACCATCTCCCGATGATTCCAATAGTTGATTAATTGGATTGTATATCTCTAATTTGTTTTCAGTTGAGTTACTAAATTGAACTGATTATTAATGGTGATTAGTGCATAACAAAATCATTGATGGATTGTTATTATTAGTTTGTTAATTACTGCTGATTTTGTTTTTAATAAGTCACCATTTTCTGGACTTTGTTTTAAATAATCGCTGATTTTATGTACTGTCACTGAACTGAATCCACTGTTCTTTTATAATAGAGTTACTAAACTATCATTAATTCTAGTTATTTAATTTGTCGTTAGTGATTTAGTTATTACTATTAGTATATAATGTGACATGTGATGTGAAAATTTCTTGTTTTTGTTGGGCATACTGATGTTAAGTGTGTCCGTTGATGTATTCCAAGTTTTTTTGCTTTTGTTCATCTAATTCAATTAATAGGAGAATAGCTTTGAAGCTCCTAGTAGCCAACAAAAGCTAGTCATGATAATCATTTTTTGTTGGGAATATTGAGATGGTAGTTGCAAATGGTTCAAAGAAAGTGCATAGCAAATTAATCATTCAATAAAAGGATAAACTATTGAAACAATGTTTGACGGGACGGGCAAGGAAATTGTGTGCAATGTCCCCTATTCTCCGAGGATGTGAAGAAAAATGTGAAATTCTAGACAACTTTAAGAAGGTAAAGATAACGAGACTAAAATGCAAAATTTGTCGAATGAAGTTTGCATCAAGAAAGAGAAGTGAACGATGTGGCCAGGGTTGTATTTCTCAAAGAAGTATATATTGTTTTATTAAGACAAAAGGCAATTGATAAGTTTACTAGTGATCTTTGGAAGAATTTGCAAGGATAGCAAAAAAAGCAAGCTACTATAGGTTCAATGTTTAGGAGGAATCCAAGGACGGTGTTGTGAAGTACATCACCAATGAAGTCGAAATATTTTTTTATAACTCTGCTACACTTTTCTCTTTATAACAAATGCTCTTTCTAACAAATGCTAGAGGCTAAAGTTTAAAGCATATTTAGAAGCCCTGACACCTTGTGATTTAAGTGAGAAACTTTTTTAAAAGAAGAGGTGGAAGGGACAAAGGAGACGCAAATCATTAAAAAGAGTCGTGCCATCAATGAGTCTTTTTTTTTTCATGGCGTTTGGTTGCTTTAAAGAAAAGAAGCATTGTAAACATTGTTGGACCTTGCCAAGCAGACAATTGATGCGGACATCATGAAGTCGAAGCCCAATTCAAAGCCCAATTCAAAAGCATGAAAGTGTACCGAAAGAGGCCTAAGAATTCTATGGTAATTTGGTTCTAAAAGGAATTATAAAATCAGAGTAGTATTAGGAGTTCTAATTTATATTTCTTGTATTTTTGTTTTTAGTAGTACGATTTGTAGTAAGATACTACTTTCCTTTTTATGTATTTTCTCTTTCTTTTAGACTTTTGATTTCTTTTATGATTAAAATTATGTAATCCAAATACAAGTATGAGATGCAATTTGTAACCTATATAAAGGCCCCATGTATTCACTTTTTTTAATGAATAATTAATGAAAATTTTTCTTCACTCTCAAATTGAGTTTGATTATTAGATTTATCAACCCTAAATTTTGTTAGTGGTGGGATGCCCTAATCAGATTCAATTAGTAGTGGGATGCTCTAATTGGTTTATCTATCTCTATTCTCTCTATCTCCCTTCAAATTTCTTCCTCTCAAATAAATCTCTATCGAATACCCCGTCGTCAAATCCCTCTCTCTTTCGTCACACATCCAGTAACTTCAGCCTCGTTTGCATAAGCGTCCCGTCTCCTCAATGACACTGTTTTTGTCGATTGTACTTCTCATCAACGTGAGTTCAGAGATCAATCAACAATCAACAAGCAAGTTAAGATCAAATTTACAGTCATCTTAGGTATTTTTCTTATTTCATTAACTCTTTAATTACAAGTTTAGATATACATCATCTAGTATGTTATCTATTCTGATCTTCTGTCTACATTAAAAGTGAGCGAGTGATTCTGTTTCTCTCTTGTGATGACTTGACTTCTTTATTGCGTATAAAACTTGATTTATTGCATAAATAAAAATTTTTAATTAGTTCTTTAAACATTAAAATTGATAAGCACTTGCATGATCAACATATTATAATCTAATATTATTTGTTTTAATTCAATTCCTACTAACGATCTTTCTTATTGGTGAAGCGTATCTTTGAGTTAATTTATCTATTGCTTCCGCCCCATACACGTTTCACATCAACAACTTTTTTAGATTCCGGTGACACTTTGTTTATTCTTGAAGTTCTTCATTGACAATTTCGTGAAGCAAAGAAGGATGCAAGGGATGAAAATGTGGTGCAAATTGTCACGGGTTATGCATACAATAATTATTAGCAACAAATATGTTGGCACTTAATATCTACTAGACTAGTTGTGCGACACAGTGTTAACTTGATGTTAGCAGATATTGCAAATGTAAAACCCATTTGAAGTGATATAATCATGAGAAATGCTATAAAAGTTTTCTGTTTTATAGTCAACCATTACTTTCTAGAGAAAAGCTTATTAGGCTAACGCTACTTGGTTTGCGATTGCATTCTGTTCTTTGAACTCTGTGCGAAAAATGAGAGAGTTAAGCACATGTTCACTTCCACAAGGTGGGTAGAGAGAAAAATTTCCAAGTAAGATGTGGGCAAAAAGTATACTTTATTGTTGGTAATTGCAATTGAATGTCTCAATTTTCATTATTCCTAGCAAACATGTCTTGATGGGTTATTTAAATTCAGTTGTATTTATATGTTCCGCGAATCATTGTGTAACAAATTTTAGGAGAATGTGGATTTTTTTCCTTGAGTGTTTTCATTGTGCTAAAAGTTCTTTTAGGGAGTTATGTTGACAAGGATATATCCCTAAGGCTTTGTTTATGATGACTTGGAGGCTGTTAAAGATAAAGTTTTGTCAGCTTTAAATGTAAAAAGAAGAAATATCTTCCAATACTAAAGTTTACAAGAGACGATGAAAAGCTTAAAGGGCTTTTGCATGTAGCTACTTCTTGAACCCTGATTTTATTATGTTCATAAAGATGTGACTAAATGGATCACCCCCCCCCCGGGTGTCAAAAAAGGAAACAAAACCCTAATGGATGTCAGAACAACATTTCTGTACGGTGAGCTGGAGGAGAAGATATACATGAAGTAACTTGAAGGTTATATTCATTAAGGACAAGAAACGAAGGTGTGTCTTCTATATAAGTCCATCTATGCACTTGAACAGTCTCATAGGCAGTGGTATAAACGGTTCGACTGTTTCATGATCAAAGGCCAAATACAACGGATGTGAGTATGATAGTTGTGTCTATTTCACGCAACATAATGATCCGACATATCTGCTGTTATATGTGGGTGATATACTGATTGTTGTGAGAAACAAGATAATATTCAGAAGCTTAAAGCTTAGCTCAAGAAGAAATTCGATATGAAAGATTTGAGAGAAGCCAAAAAGATCTTAGGTATGGAGATCACTCGAGATAGAGGCTCAAGCAGACTTTGGTTATCCCAGGAGCACTACGTTCTCAAGGTGTTGAAAAGGTTCGACATGGTAGAAGTAAGATCAGTCACCACTTTTTGGTGGGTCATTTCAAATTATTCTCCAAGCAGTATCCAAAATCACTGGAAGAGATGTCTCGAGTACCATATGCTAGTGCGGTGGGTAACTCATGTATGTTATGGTTTGCACTAGGCCTTATTTAGCCTATGCAGTTAGTACAATAATTCGGTTCATGTCAAATCCAGAATATTGGAAAGCAGTGAAGTGGGTGCTTCGGTATCTATGAGGGACTGCGAGACTAGGCTTGATGTTTCAGAGATTGAAAACGTGAAAACCTAGGATATTACAAGACTATATTGATGCAAATTATGCAGGAGATTTTGATCAGCGAAAATCAACGACGGGTTATGTGTTCACGATAGCTGAGTACTCATTAGTTGGAGGGCAGAGTTATAAGATATTGTTGCTCTTTCAATGACAGAGGCAGTACATGGCTGCAATTGAGGCATCAAAGGAAGTTTTGTGGTTAGGAGGATTGGTCGAGACTTTTGTATAATGCAGAATTCAGTTCGAGTTTATTGCAATAGTCAGAGTGCTATTCATTTTGCTAACCATCACAGGTACCACAAGTGGATGAAGCACATTGATGTGAGATATCACAAGATATGTCAGTGAGTCATGGATGACAAAGTGATTGACTTGTTGAAGATCAGTACAAAGAAAAATTCAGCAGACATGATGACGAAAACCAACCCGGTTGAGAAGTTCAGAGCACCTCTGAACTTCATCAAGGTTCTTCAAAGGTAAGGTGGAGAATGGGCTCTTGGGAGGGAGCTATGTGAAGTCACAAAAGGGGGAGAAAGCACAGTGAATGAAGCGAAGGCCAATTTCTACGAAGAGACTCAATTAACATAAGTCAATGTAGAGATTGTTAGTATTTTGAGTGTCTCATATTTATTGGAGAAGAACTTAGGATCAAAAGGAGGTGTTACAAACTTCGGAGACTAAGCACGGACATGTACAAGAGTTGTGCATGTTATAAGTAGACTTATAAGTCTTATTAGTCGACTTATGTTTTAGCCTAGTCGACTTATACTTGGGTATAGTCAGACTAGCACTTGTAACAGAAAGTTGGGTACTCAGATTTTGTCAGATTAGTCGACTGATAGATTCTTATAGTCGACTAGGGAACATTATTAGTCGACTTACTTGGATATAGTCGACTAATATCGGATTCTGACAGTTTTCTTTTCTGATTCTGTTTTCAGTTTGAGTTGGATTCAGATTTTCTTCTCTCTCTAAGGCGGTGCTGGTTGTATTGCTGAAATTTGGGTTGGATTAAGATCATTCTATGAGCCTATATAAACCCCTTGGGGTGGCCTTTGAATGTAAGTCAAGTTCAAGAGATATTTCCACCATAGAGAGTTGTGTGAGAGAGATATTCTTGTAACTCTTATATTTTCTTCTCTATTTTAAATAAAATTTGTCCCATCCTCCCCGTGGATGTATGCACTCTTGCCGAACTATGTTAAATCTGATGTTCTTTGATTATATGATGATTTGTCTCGGCTGGTTGCTGGTGGCAGATCTTCTACGCTTTTGCTGCCGAGCATTAAACTCGGTGTTTCTCTCTTGTTATATTGGCGTTGATCGCAACACTTAAAACTGAGAAGAAATCATTATTCAACACAAAATTCATCAAAAAGGTGAAATTTTATGAGATCCAAGCTCATTGATCTCTTTTTCTTGATTCACCTTGATTCAAAATCATAAAATCACATTTTTAAACTTTATATATGTCTTTACTAAAAGACGGGTTAAATGAGTAGTTTCAAACCCACAACCGACCCATTCAATAAACAGTTTTGGTGGGCCGACCCGTTTATGACCAAACCCATGTAGCGTGACCCAGCAAATTACGGGTCAGGTTCGAGTTGGGTACACCGTTAACTTTAAGATACGGTGCTAGTTGTTTTGATGCCAGTAAGTAGGAAGGAATGATGCCCTTATTAGCTTCTTCCAAGTTCATTTGTCACTGGCTTTTACTATTTATTTAGGTTCTGTTTGGTTGTGGTATGCATTTGCTTTAATTTGGATGTGTAATCCTATTGATAAGATATTTTGATTCTCACTCTTAATTTCCAAAGTTTATAAAAAGGAAGATGAAGTGATTTTGAATGTTCAATTTGTCCACAGCATCTTCCTATGAAAGTATTTCTAAAAGCCATCCTAATAAATTGCATCATTTTGTCACCTTGTATTCTTGAGTGCCAGGAATCCCTAATTTCATGATATGTCAGCTGTTCAATAACTTGCTATTCTTTTGCTTTGCAGCTGCAATTATGTTGAATTGGATCCAGGAGCAAAATCACATCTTACCAATGATATTGACCAAGGGAAGGGACAAAGGAATATTAAAAGCATCAGTTTTGGTGTTGTCGTACGAGATTAAGTTATCAATTTCGCAGAAAGAGTTCTATGTATAAAAGCTTGTTTCTTCAGCTGGCTGTTTTGAGTTTTTCTTTTCCTTCTTTGATTCTCTTGTTTATTTTTATTTTTCTGGTCCGTGCAATTCATTGAAGTTCTGTTTGTATAGTAGTCTTATGTATCTAGCTATATTTTCTCTCTGTAACTATGAACCCCGACTGTTGTGCTAATTATTATATTTAATTTTCCAAGTTATTTATGAGCATCTTTGATGATAATTGACTTGTGTTGTTTGATCTCAATACGGCTCTTAAGGATCCAAACCTGATATAAACTAGTAAGGCGAGAACAACCATTCGTGCATACATGCATAATGCCGAGGTAAAACTTTTTGGTTTTTTTTTTCCCCTCCATGGGTGAACATGTGTAAGAAAATGCTGTCAATTAACAATCAGTTTCTGTTATCTTCTTATTTAAGATGATGTATTCTTAATTCTTAAAACATAACCAGCGTCTGATAATGCAAAATTTAAATACAACCCTGAAAAATTTATAGAATATGGATTTTAGACGCAGCAGACTTCTCGGTGGGTTTGAATCTAGATCTGGACCCTACAAATTAAACTGGATCCGCCGCTGCACTTGGTATGCATAATGCATATCATATGAGTATGTAACAAAATGCAATTATTATTATTATTATTATTTTATTTTCAAAAACAGAACAAAGAATCTGGAGGGAAAAAAGAATGCTCTTAGGATAGAAGCTGGAAAACCTATTCGAAATATGGGCCCTTGTCTTCCGTTAGTATTATTGGTGATGATACATACTTCTAAATAAATGTGTACACTGGTGTCGTGGTGTAGTTGGTTATCACGTCAGTCTAACACACTGAAGGTCTCCGGTTCAAGTCCGGGCGACGCCATGACGTTTTTTAGTTTTTTTTTTCCGTACATACCCTATTTTTCTTCAATATGACCTCTGTTTTCGGAGTACTTCACAAATCTCTACAGTAACCAACAATTTTAATGAGAATCATGTTAAATAAATGATAAGTTTAAAGTATTAACTCTTACGTTTTATTTTTTTGTATAATTTTTAGAATAAATTGCTCTTATCTTAAGACATCTTCATGTAGATACACATATTCTTAGTTAAAAGGTGCGCTAATGTAGAAAAATTAAGAGCATCTGTTGGTTGGCGTGGATAAATTGATCAGGATGATTTTGCATTGAGAAATATAGAGATTAAATTGATATTATTTGATCTTCAATAACTTGTCATAAATCTAAATCTCGATAATTGTTGGCCTTAACAAATTTGCAAAACAATATGAAATAAAATGTCACATTAGCAAATATGCAAAGCTAACAGGAAATATGCAATCGAATTGGCGAAAAGGATGAAAATTGCAGAATAAAGAGAGAGCTTGATGGCGTTAAAGCAACAAATGAATCGAAAAACTCCTGTAGAGCAATGTAGCTTCACAATCAGAAATGGTGACATAGCTATGAACCATGAGCTTTAGCGTGAAAGCTGTAGGAGAGAGGAGTAGAGGAAGGTAGTACAGAGATCGGAAATCAAAGGAGCAAGGCGATGCATTGGAGCAGGCCAGATTGCGCTCCCGGTCGACCGCTCGGTCGACCGGTGGAGGAGGCCGGTTGACCGCCCGGTCGACCGGCGTGCATAAACGTGCACAGGATCATCACGGTCGCCCGCCCGTCGACCGACAGACACGTTTTCTGCTTACTTCTGGGATTCGGATTCCTTTTCTGGATGGGATTGAATTCAATCTGGGTTTCCTTCAACCAGGGACTCTGTGGCTATAAATAGGGGGTAGAGCCATCATGTATTATATCCCTAAGAATTCCCTTAAGTTTCCCTCTGTATTAGTTTGTATTGATTGTTGAATCAATAAAATCTCTCTCTCCCTTGCCCCGAGGACGTAGTACCTCGTTAAATACTGTGTTGATTGCTTTTCTCTGTTGTTCGTTGTTCCTGTCGTGTTTGTTGCTTCTCCGGCTGCATCAAGTCTCCGCCAGGTGGGCGGATTCCTCAGAGAGGTTGTTGTCCCCTGCGCACAACAATTGGTATCAGAGCATCCCAGGTTCGGCGTAGGATCATCTGTCGATTCAAGGGCATCAGTTGTTGTTTGGCGGAGATCGTGTGTCGATCTCGGAGCAGCGTTGGGACTGTTTGTGGGATCGTGTGTCGATCTCAAAGCAGCGTGTAGATTGCTCGAGGAATCAATTCGAAGGAGTAGATAGCTTCGGAAACTCTTCGAGGGTTTCGCGTGGAGGTAAAGATCCTGTCTTTATCTAGTTTGTTTTATCTAACTCCGTTTGTTTCCGCATTACTTTGAGGAATCAGTTGAAAAGATGGCTGGAGAAAGTATATCTGTGAGATCTATGAATCCACATCCGAGGATTGATGTGGTGAAGTTCAACGGCACGAACAGCTATGGTATATGGAGGTGTGAGGTGATAGATGCGCTGACGGCATCAAACCTCGAAGACACTCTACGGTTGGAGAAGAAGTGCGTATCAACAACGGAAGAAGATTGGGACAAGATGAATCGTTCGGCGTGTGGCTTGATCAGGTCTTGTTTGACACAAGACATCAAGTATCAGGTGTTGCATGAGACATCTGCGAGGCAGCTGTGGGAGATCCTGGAGAAGAAGTATCTGACGAAAAGCATAGAATCACGATTGCAGTTGAAGAGTAAACTTTATGGTTTTCAGATGCAAAGAGGATGCTCCACCAATGAACACTTGAATCGCTACACGAAGATTCTTACAGATCTAGTTAATGTGGATGTGGAGAACAGTGAAGAGGATAAGGTGGTAATTCTTTTGAACTCTCTTCCTAGGGAAGAGTATGAAACCTTTACTCTTATATTGCTCAATGGAAGGAAATCCCTTAACTATAGTGAGGTGTCTGCTACTCTTGTGAGTTATGAAGCAAGAAGACAAGACCGACTGTCTTCTTCGAGAAGCACAACAGCAGAGGCATTGGAGGTAAGAGGCAGAAGTTCCAATAGGAAGGGAAGAGATGATCAGGGAAGATCGAAGTTCCGATCAGACTTCAAAGATCTGAAGAGAAATCAGTGCGCCTTGTGCAAGTAACTAGGGCACTGGAAAGTTGATTGCCCGAAGGCCAAAGGTAAGAAGTTGGAGTCAAATACCGAGGCGAATCTCGTACAGGCGGATGGATCGGATGAAGACTCATCGGTATTCTCTCTCTCTGTTACTACTCCTACTATTGATTACTCAGATAATGCTGAGTGGATCTTGGATACCGGAGCCACCTATCATGTGTGCCCGAACAGGGTCTGATTTTCTAATTTTGAGAAGCTAGATGGATGTTACACGGTTATGGGTGATGATCATCCGTGTAATATAGAAGGGATAGGTACAGTCCGTGTCAAGATGGCTGATGGGATAGTACGAGAATCGAAGGAGGTGAGGTATGTACCTCAACTCAAAAGGAATCTTATCTCTGTTGGCACTTTGGAAGCATTAGGTCTTATGATATCTATACGAGATGGTGTTCTCAAGATGATCAAAGACTCAATGGTGGTTATGAAGGGCTCCGTCGGGGAAATCTCTACTACTTGAAGGGCAGTACGGTTACCGGTCAGGTGGAGACTTCTAATTCTTCAGAGATGGTTGCACGAAGGTCTGGCAGGTGAAGGTCGGACAAGAAGGTGAAAGGTCTTTGTAAGCTCCTGCAAAGAAGAGATCATTGAAAGGTGCTACTACTTGTAACTTGGAGGGTGAATACAGCGTTCTGGACAAGAAGAAGGTGAAATTCGGCACCAGTACTCACCGCTCAGAAGGTCTTCTTGATTGTGTTCACGTAAGCGTTTGGGGACCTGCTAAGACTGCATCGCTTGGAGGTCCAGGTATTTTGTCTCTTTTATTGATAGTTTATCTAGGCATTGTTGGATATATCCTATGAGATAAAGGTGTGAAGCCCTACATATGTTGGTGAAGTGGAAAGAAAGAATAGAGAAGCAGATAGGTAGGAAGATCAAGGAGCTACAGATTGGTAATGTTGAAAGAGACATGAATCAATTCTTACGATTTGGCCAGAACACTGGTATTGGTACTCACTTCACAGAAGGTATACATGGGTTGGCTAAGGAAATAAATCGTTCCTTACTGGAGAAGGTTTGGTGCTTGTTGTCTAATGCAGGATTAGACAAATCGTTTTGGGCTGAGGTGATTGTGTATGCTAGCCATCTCATAAATGGATCGACTGCGATAGGAGGTAAAACTTTATTGAAAATTTGGTCTGAGAAAGCTGCTCAAGATCATGATTTGCTGCGGGAATTTGAAAGTCTGACCTACTTCAGAGCCAAGATGGCAAAGTGAATCTGCGAGTAAAAAAGTTTGTGTTTTTGGGTGTCAAAAGGAATATGAAAGGCTACAGGTGGTGGGACCCCAAAAATAAGAAGATCGTGTTGAGTAAGCATGTTACATTTGATGAGACTTCAATGTTGAAGTCTACCGTCTCTCAGCAGGTGGAGAGGACAGAGACCAAGGAAGTATCGCAACGGGTGGAGGTTGATGCTACTTCACCATCTCCAGTGGGTTCGGTATCAGTGAAGACTTCACCGGATGTGACACCGGGTAGAAATCAGGTAGCCATGGTTGATATTGAACAGGTTGAAGATATTGATGAGAATGTCGAGTTGTTTGCAGCCATTGGAACCAAGGTAAAACCACGCTCGTGGGTAAAGAAGCATGAATCTCAAGCTTGTGATTGCGATAAGCTAAAGTTAAATGTCGTTGTTCTCTATGATGGTCGTGAGGAGGTTCATATGACTCAGCCAGATAGGTTCGCTACTGTAGATTCAGGTACAAATGCTTGAGTTTGATGGAGCTCATTTGAATGAACTACGGTTGGCTTGATCCTTTGAGCAAGGTACGTAGGCAGCCGTAAAGGCGCAACCATATTTGGAGATGCAACCCATATGAAGCTGTTTGGGTTCTCGAGAGGCCTATTGGAACTTCACGAAGAGGTGGAGAGACTTCACGTAGAGGTGAAGTGTTGTGGCTAGTTGGACTTCACGTAGAGGTGATGTGTTGTGATCTCGATGAACAGATGATCTTCTGGTGAGAAAACAGTTGAGCTTGCATAAGGGGTATGCATCCAGTTGTTGAAGCGATGATGGTGTTCGGTGTGCTTTACTCAGACTTGGTTGGACCATCAGCTGAAGACATGTAGACTGGATAGAGCCAGTCAATTGGAGAGTCAGTGTTGACTCATGATGAGTTCTTCGTGAGGTCACGTCGTTGCGGAGTAGGAGACACGTTCGGTGATTGGCATGTATGAAAGTTCTCCTAAGGTGAAGTGTAGAGAAGGCATGTGTGGTGCATCCCAGTTGATAGCTGAGCTACATATTCCAAGCGGAGATCGTGTGTCGATTTCGCCGAGATCGTGTGTCGATTTCGTCCGGAGCACACAAGCCGAGATCGTGTGTCGATTTCGTCAGGTGATAGACTGGAGTTAGTTGGAGATCGGCTCAGATTTGAAAAATTATCACCGAGGTGGAGAATTGTGAGAAAAAGGAGATAGAGGAGTAGAGGAAGGTAGCACAGAGATTGAAAATCAAAGGAGCAAGAAGATGCATTGGAGCAGGCCAGATTGCGCTCCCGGTCGACCGACGTGCACGAATGTGCACAGGATCATCACGGTCGCACGTCTGATCGACCGTCGAAGAGAGCGGTCGACCGGCCCGATCGACGACTGAAAGCAGGCTGCTCTCGGTTGGGTCCGGTCGACCGACGCGGTCGACCGTGGCATAGGTTGGTCGACCGGCCAGTCGACCGACAGACGCATTTTCTGCTTCTTTTTAGGATTCGAATTCCTTTTCTAGATGGGATCGAATTCAATCTGGGTTTCCTTAAATCCAGGGACTCTGTGGTTATAAATAGGGGTTAGAGCCCTCATGTATTGTATTTCTAAGAATTCCCTCAAGTTTCCCTCTGTATTAGTTTGTATTGATTGTTGAATCAATAAAATCTCTCTCCCCCTTGTCCCGAAGACGTAGGCACGTTGCCGAACCTCGTTAAATACTGTGTTGATTGCTTTTCTCTGTTGTTCATTGTTCCTGTCGTGTTGGTTGCTTCACCGGTTGCATCAAGTCTCCGCCAGGTGGGCGGATTCCTCAGAGAGGTTGTTGTCCCCTGCGCACAACAAAAGCGTCAAAGGAACCATAGAGATCAAGGAGAGTTGGAGTAAATGGATACATGGTTGACTCTCAAGTCTTGGTGTTGATTAGTGGATCGCCTACAGTGTGGTTCAAATCTGAGATGGGGTTGTGTAACGCCCCGATCTCAAGGATACGGAGACGTTATGGAGAGAGAGATGGTTAATTAGAGAGATAATTAGAGAGAGCGCAAGAGAGATTTAAAGGGGAAAGGGAGAGAGAAGGCGGTGGGTGAAAGTCGGTGGAAAAAGAAATACCAGAGAAGAGAAGAAGGGGAAAGAAAGAGAAAAAAAAAGAAAAGAATTTAATTGATTAAATTAATATTATTTAATTCGGTCCAAAATTCGACTAGTTCCGAATGGTTCCCAAAAATTATATAAAATAGAAAATATTATGCGGAGTGGGAATATGAAATCAAATTCTAGAAATCTTGTTCGGTTTGCAAGTTAAAAATCCTGGAGTTTATCGCCAATACTGGGCGACACCGGTTTGACCCGATTTTTTATAAATTCAGAAAAATCTTCAAAAATATCATAACGTAGAAACATGATTTTAAGACACAAGGTGAAAGTGGATTCTCAAAATTCTATTCTGTTTGTGAAATAAAAATTGTAGAGCCGATTATCGGTATCGGTCGACGCCGACTACGGAGATTTTCCAAAATAATCCAGAAAAATTCCAGAAAATTTTGAAAAATCTAAAATATTAGGAAATGATATTTGAAACTGAAATCAACTAAATCTGACTACCAGAAAGGTCAAATCAATATTATACGTCGTATCGTGTACTAATACTGTGATACGTACATCAGGGAGCAGGGGGTTACAGGTTGAGAGGGGGTTGTCCCCTCTCTCGCATATCGTTTCATGTTGGTTCAAATATGTTATCACTTGATATCAAGAACGCTGAGAGTATTTGTAGATTTCCGGGGGTTTCGTCGATCCATCAGGAGCTGCTTCCATCTCCCATCTATTCTTCGGTGATGATTGTTTACTTGTCTGCGAAGCGAGACTGCCTGACGTGATGGTACTTAAGGATGTGCTCGCTGATTTCTATGCGTGGCCTGGCCAATCCATCAATTTTCAGAAGTCTTCTCTTCATGTCAGCTCTAAACTTCACAAGCGGCATGCACAGCCTTCATCTCAGGCTTAGGCATTGAGGATATGGCACATACTTGAATTTTTCGGGCATTCATGCAATCGGCACTTATGTATATGTCCTGTGAGATTTGGAAATGTAGAAATGAACTCACATTTCGTGGGCTACATGCCTCTCCATCAGCTTGGTGGCAAGGGCCCTCGCACAAGCAGGTGAACGAATGGAACCTGCAAGTAACTTTGCAAGTAACTTTCATCGGTATTTGGGCTTCTGTCAACTGGAACTCCCCTGCTCCTAACTTTTCTTTTAGGAGTGCCCACGACCAGGATGTCTGAAAGCTAACTTTGACGGTTCTCTTGATATCTCAGACAACTTGACGGTGATGGTTAAGGATGACGACAAACAGCATGGCCACGACCAACGAGGGCTTCTCGCATCATAGCATACTAAGGTTTATAGCTCAGGGATATGGGGCGGGGGGCACAGAGAGAGAGAGAGAGAGAGAGAGAGAGAGAGAGAGAGAGAGAGCTGGGCTATGAGCAGGATAGGGGGACACAGCAAAGCAAGCAGGTATGGCAGCGTATGAGAAGAGAAATGGAGAGGTCTCGTAACTGGGAAGTCAGCTTACTGAATTACTGAAAGATTTATTTGAAAAATACTAACGGTTGTGATATGCACGGATATTGACACATAAACAATAATTAAGGCACATATCTGAGTAATAAACACACCAAATTATTAAGACATTCATCAATTTTTTTAAATATTCTCAAAACACCCCCGCCATCCACTTAGCCTCCACCCTCACCTCCCTCCATCTCCCCTCCTCACTTCATGCTTACTCGGGCTTCCTTTGGCCTTTGAGCACGTGAAAGGACCCCTATAACTATTTCAAAAGTGGCAAATTTTTGGATCTAAAGAAAGGTTATTGTACACTCGAATTTTTTTTAACTTTCATATTAACCGTCAAAATCTTTTCAAATCGACACCCCAAATTTTATAAGTTTGGAAAAGAAATATCCCCTATTAGCTGATGTCTATTTGTAACGATAAAGAGGTAAACATACTATTATACCCCTCAAATTTGACAAAATTTTTCCTTCGTTCACTCCCTCTCAATTACTCAGATTTGTTTCATTTTTATATCTCACTTTTTCTCACTCTCACTCTCTCTCTCATCTGCCTTACGCCGCCGCTGTGCAACAGCAGCACCACTAGCCACCCTGCCCTGCCCCGTTGCTGCCTCCTTTTCCCTGTAAGATGTAACGCCCCGATCCCAAGGATACGGAGACGTTATGGCGACGCACATACGCAGGGTGGAAAATCCTCACGTACATACGCTAAGCCTCAGTACAGGAAATCACCTCCATAGTTATAAGAGTTCCAGTAGGAAATAAGTATAAGAATACCTGCAGAAAGAGGTTAGTGATCATAATAGACAGGAAAACAGGGATAAATAAGATAACAGTAATAAATCATAAAGATACCTATGAAGGGTCTCGATGAGGAGTCTCCTATGTGCACAATAGACTATCTGACAATACGATAATTCGGATCTCCAACCTGGGCACGCAAAGTGCAACACCCCGCTCCCGGAATACGTACTTAGTTGCGTATTCAGATTTTTGATCGTATTTTTCGATTTACTTCTTGTATTTGTTTTGTATTATGAATTAATTACATGAACGTTTTATCTTGGATTTGGATTCGTGGACTCGGAGTCAGCCCTAGTCTGAACCGAGGGCCCGATCCTAGAATATTACTCGATTTGGTCTTTTTACTATTCCGATTTGACCGATTTCAGTTTTGAACATCGTTTTCCAATATTTTAGATTTTCTATGATTTTCTGGAAATTTTCTGAATTAAGTTGAAAATCTTCAAAACCGGTGTCGACCAGTACCGCTGACCGATTCCCGGATTTTTAATTTACAAACTAATTGGAATTACTAAAAGTGTCTTTAGACGTTATTTCTCAAAATCACATTTCCTATCTAAATACCTTTTTCTGAGGATTTTATGAATTTATGGAAATTCCACCGGAGTCGGTATCGGCCAGTATCGCTGGTTGATTCCGGGACTATCGGGATTGAATTTCTGAATTCCGCTTTCATTTTACTTCTTAAAATCATATTTTACTCCTTAATACATTTTCTGGGATTTTTCAGAATTTATCAAAATCCGGCCGACCCGGTGTGGACCGGTATCGGCGGCTGACTTCCGGATTTTTAATTTGAAAACGGGATTTTATTTTGGAAAACCGATTTCGTATTATTCCTCTGGATGACATTTCTACCTTCGGGTATTTTTGGGGATTTTCTGGAACAGTCGATTTTCGCGACCATATTATAATATTATTATTTTTCCAATTCATTCTTTTCTTTCTTTCTTTCTTTCCTTTTTCTTTTCCCCACTGACTCAGCCCACTCCCCCCACGTGGGAGACACCAACCCCCCTCTCTCATTAATTCCCTCTCCCATCACCATCACTATCTCTCTCCCTCCTTTTACTTTTTCTTTTTCTTTCTTTTTCTTTCCTTTCCTTTTTCATTTCTCTTCTTCTCTTCTCCTTATTTCTTCTTCCTCATCTCCTCCAAGAGAGCCCAGCCGACCCCATCACCGGCCACCACCTCCGCCCCTCGTCGCCGGCGAGGACTCCCCAAAACTCCGGCCATCTCCCATCTCCTCTCTCTTCTTCCTTCTTTTCTTTTCTTCCCTTTCCTTTCCTCCTTTTGGATCCGGCCAACCACCTCCTCGCCGGACTTCCTCTCCTCCGGCGCTGCCCCGGCGAGGGCAGACCGCCGCCGGCGTGAGGCCGGCGGCCTCGGGCGCGGCCAGGGGCCTTAGGCCCCCTGAGTGCAGTTGTTGAGGGGGCAAAGCCCCTGCTCCTGTGTTTTCTCCCTGGTCCTTTTCTCTCTCCATCTTTCTCTCTCTCTCCCCGCGCATCTCTCTCTCTCTCTCTCTCTCTCTCTCTCCCGCGCGTCTCTCTTTCTCTCTCCCGCGCGTTCTCTCTCTCTCTCTCTCTCTCTCTCTCTCTCTCTCACAGGGTTCAGTTTTGCTTTGGACACCCATGTCTGATTAAAGGGCTGATATGAGTGCCTCTTCTAAGTGGTGTCTCGTATTTATTCAAATAGCATGACCCCCCTCTCTTTCTCTCTCATGTATTATCTCTCTCTCTAGACCTCCCTGACTCTCTCTGATTAATTGCCGACACGGATCTCACCCCCGCGTGCGGGCGACCTCCTTTTGACGCGGCCCTCGCGTTATTGTATCGTCACGACGCGGGGCTAATAACCGCGTCTGTGATCTCCTCGTGCTAACGCGACGCGGACCCCACGACCACGTCCGCGTTTCCCTCGTGCCCTGATTTGAACGCGGGTCTCGAACCCCGCGTTTGTGGTGTCTTCACAACGCGACTCCCGCGTTTGTGATTCCCGCGTCCGCGTTCTTCTCCGTTGGCAAGACTTAGGGCCGGTACCCTCCTTTTGGATTGGGGCCGAACATCCCTTCGTCGGGCACAACAAAGGAAGCACCTTTCCTCCCCTCTGTTTGTTTCCTAACGCGGATCTTAACCCCACGTCTGGGCAATCCCTTGACGCGCTTCCCGCGTTTCTGCATTTGGCACGACGCAGAGCCTATTCCCCGCGTCTTCTCTTTCCCGCGTCTGTTATTCCTGCGAGGCAGACTCCCGCGTCTGCGTCCCCGCGTCTCCCTGTGTCTCCTTCTCTCCCTATATTTATGTTATTATATTTATGGCGCGTGCGCGAGTTCCAGGGATTCCAGACTTTTCGGCTTTCCGGTGATTTAGGCGAGTGTCCTCGCTCTCGCCTCCATTTGGGATTCCCCGCTTTGTCGGGTCGATATGTATTTTACCTTATGTTTCCATGTACTTTGTATTGGGCTGAGTCCCTGTATTGTGTATGGCCGAGTGCCTATATCTGGACATGTATTGCTCTGTGACGAATGCTTGTACTAGGGTAGTTTCCTTCTGGTGCACATACCATGCCTGTGATGTATTGTACTGCCTTATACCATACTTGGCTTCCGGACCCTTCAACCTCCAGTCACTCACTATCTCGAAAGAGAGGTGATTGGGACCGGCAGGTCTCTCAGTTCAGCCTCCGGTCCCTCACTGTCTCGGAAGAGGCGTGATTGGGATCGTCAGGTTTCTCAGCTCCGCCTGGTTATCATGATCAGCGTTCAGCGCTTTACCGCTAGATTCGTCTAGGCGAGTTGCTGCCGGATTTACTGCTCGTACTTCAGTCGAGTCGTCCCGGTGACCTCGCCAGACGCTCCAGTGTTAAATACTGTTTGCTGTCTGTACTTCCAGCTTGCTCAGCTCCGCTTGTTTGTGCTCAGCTACTATTCTACCCCATGCCATTACTTCATGCCTGACACCTGTCTATACTACTTGTCGTTTTCATATTACTTTTAACACATGTATATCACCTGACAACTGATGTATTATCATCTAACACCTGACATGCTACTACTTGGCAAGACCCCTTGTTATGACATGGCTTGCCACCGGACTATATCAATCTCTTGACATGACTGGTTACCTGTCTAATATCATCCTCCTGTCATGCTATCACTTGACACCCAGCATGATATACTTGACCTGTGATTATCACATTTACGGGAACCCTGTCTTGTTATCCTGTACTATGTACAGTGACCTGATATCCTGTATCATGATCAGTGACCTGTTATCCTGTATTATATACAGTGACCTGAACTCCTGAATTCCTGATCATGTCCTGCTCCTGTTATTCCCGTAAATTGATAATTAACCTAATAAATCATAAAAGGAACAACTTGCATCGGGCCGGGGAAACATGCGGCTATCAATATGTGTTCGTGTTTACAGTGGTATTAGGCATGTTGTGCAACTAAAACTTCCGGTCTGACCTGTGGGCCTCCAGGCAACCGAGGGGAGTGCTGGCTCCCTCCTCCTGAATCATGATAAGGGCATACATAAGTCCCTCCTGTTAGCCTTGCGGCAGGTTCCGTCACCAAGCAGCGGAACATCCTGGGCCGTGGTCCCGGGTATGTACGGGACCCACTGTAAACATAGTCCGTTGATACCCCGCTGGTTTCCAATAACAACCTTGCTTTACTCGGATATGGATCTATGTGTGCTGGGACGCTAGTTCACATAGCTAGATATCAGGGTAAGACAAGTAATAATAAAGTGTCTAATAACCGGCTCTTTAAGTTGTAAGTAGAGGTATGTGGAAAGGGACGCATACTGAAGCCTGCAACTTAAACGGCTATGAATCTGTGATATGCCTTACCATATTTGCTTGTCCCGAATTTTACCTCGGATTTCTGGTTTTATGAGAATTATAGTATTAACTGCTCATGCCCTGCTTTATCCCTGGTATCCATTTGCCTCCTGTTCATTATCTTATCATGCCCTGAGTGCAGTCGGATTGTATGTGCTTGGATTATGGTGACATAAGATAAGGGTATATAGATGAGGGTTTCCTTGTTTGGATTATTCCTTCGACGTACTAGTCTTATGGAGCCGTGATCTGAAACCATACAATCAGATTTGCTCGTCCTCGGCTTTATTTGGTTTTATCACTATACATGCGCTTACCCTTGCTCGCCACTTGGCTTTTGCTTCACCACTCGCCTGGGGAGTTTCATCTGACTCCCCTGGATTCTCATGTCCAGGTCATGGTGATTGGAGCGTGTGGATTCTCCCAGTTGCTGATCAGAGTGGCGCAGCGGTAGCGTGGATCTCCAGCAGACCGTCCAGAGTCTTATCCTTCCAGGCCTCCTGTGTGCCTCTCGAGTTTCCTTTAGTAAACTCGTGAGTGCCCTTTTGTACTATTCATCCATGTACATCTGCTTGTAATCTCGCAATTGCGCATGTCAGTGATGTAATATTCATGTAATATTGGATCACCTCTGGTGATAACTTTGTAATTGTACTCATATGTTGGAATGTATAATGCACCACTTGCTTCCGTACTCTGATTCTTGCCGTACTGATGCTTAGCGTATATACGTGAAGGTACTTCTGACTTGCGTATATACGTTGCAGTAATGTCTCCGTATCCGCCAGGATCGGGGCGTTACAGGTTGGTATCAGAGCCTAGGCTCTCACCTCCTCAGTACGTCCAGACGGCAAATTAATGGTAAAGAAATTTGCAACTGGAATGCATGAGTCTTGGTTATACAATCCAACTACAAGTACAAAGTTATCCATTCTCTCTTGATAATCTTATCCTTGAATTCTGAAGTTCTCCCATCCTTTCATACTTCAGTTTCTTGTTATTCTTGGACCAACTCGGACATGAAAAGATGGGAAATCATAACGGTTCTGGTTCTTCCTAGGGTAACCCTAATGGAGAAAATCTTGATTTAAGACTATCTCTGCAAGATATGATGAGACACGATCAAGTACAGATGAAGGTCCCGCACCAAGGATCATTGGTTGCACTCCGGGAACAGAAGCCAGGCGACATGTTGGCTTTCAGGAAATTACAGCCGGCAATCTTTTCAAGCATGGAGAAGCCCTGGATGTATAGCAGTGGTCAGTAAACCTGATGGATCTTCTAAGTCAACTTGGGTCCCTGACGAGAACTAGGTGAAAATGATCGAGATTCAGTTAGAAGATGTAGCCTGGATGTAGTAGTTGGCGGAAGCAGCGAGACTGGGAAAACCCAACACTTGGGACTAGTTCTCGAAGGATTTCTATAGGAAGATTCTTCTCTGTAATAGCCCAGGAAGAAATGAAAGAATGATTTATCAAATTGCGATAGGGAGATTGGATTATAAATAAGTATACTGCAAAATTCCTAAGGCAGAGTCGGTCGGTGTTTTACATGGTGGCCGACAAGGAGAACGAGCAAGCAATATCTCAAATGAGAAATGAAGATGAAGAGCAGGATGTTCTTATCCCCAAGCAGCCCAAGGAGTATTCTCAAGTTCTTCAGTCATCATCCGGGAAGTGGAATGGACCCAGAGGAGAAAGATTAGAATGAGTTGCAGATGAAGTTGGTGAAGAGACCCTCTTAATTAATGGAAGTTGAAGGCTCAGACAGGCCTCTGGACGCCCTACTAGCTAAGCCATCCCTCTAACCCTGCCCACAACATATGACCGGTGGATATTGTCTGGAGCTGGGTATCTACAACACAACCACCAGCAAGGCTATGAATTATGTCATACACGGGTTCAGAGATTAGTTGAAATGTGACTGACTGTTCAAGGAGACAGAGAACATTACACCGATCAGATCAACTCTTCCAGTATCACCGTTGTGAGGAATCCAGGACCTACTGTCAGAATAACCTCACTTCATCCCAGCATCCAGCATGGAGTCATATACAAAGGAGACCAAGAACTAGGGCACATGGTGAAGGGAAGCAAACATATAATCTGACTGAAGAGGAAGTCAGGATGCTCAAGATGATGGAGTAAGAACAAAAAGGGTGTTCGATATCTGAAGGAGGAATCCTTGAAGTGCTGACCGTAATTATTATCCCCATTTTAATATGTCCGGGAGTTGGTAAACTTCTCTATATCATATCCTCCTCATTGTACTATCACCATCAATCCTAGTCCGTCCTATCTCTCTCCCTATTTCATGATTCCTATCTCTCCTATTTTTGCTATTCTGATTTTTATAACCTTTATGCCAACTTAAGATATGCGTAGCTAGAGAGGTAATAGCAGGGCAGATGTAGTCACTCTCATTATGTTCTGACATTCCTCGACTTTGGTATATCACTTTGTCTTATACTGGGCAGATCTTCGGCCTCGCATTATATTCTTGAATTTATGGATACATCATGGGAGACTAGTACATCAAGCAGAGTAGTCGTCACTTATATAGTCAGATAGATTGCATCATTTCGCGAGGAGTGTCAGTATAGAACAGTATTTCAGAATCAGGGCTTCTGGCAGATAGAGTTATGATAATTTCTATTTTATTACTCTAATTGTGGTCATGATTTCTTTGACTATGTTCGTGGAATTCGGGTGTTCTCAGAACTGATTTGCAGTCAGATTATTATTTAGAAGACAGCATTCTGGACACGTTTCGGTTATTTTGATTTCTTGATCATGTTCTCAGAGCTACCAACTTCTGGCAGTTTTTATGGATTTGATGGACTAAGAGCTCCGCTAGCCTCGCCAAGCGAGGGTCGTGTTCTAGTCATCCGTGAACCTAACCGGGTGTGAGTTTCGTTGCACCCTGGTGCTTAGCATTTAGCGTTGTGTTACGCGCTGGCTTCGTCGCGTGAACTTCGCTATATGCGAGTCTCACAGAGCGTTAGCCTCGCCGCACCCTAATGCTTAACACCTGAGCTGTGTTACGCGATAACCTCATCTAGGCTTGGTTTCATCCGTGGCTAGTCCCTTCAGTGCTTGGCACTCTAGCCATTCCTCGGATTTCTTCTAGCGTGCTTTCATGGATCTGCTGAACAGAGTTCCATCACTATATTTGAGCTATCGCCATAGCCTTGTCAATAATCCATTCTACAAATCTTGCAGGGCTCAGATATCTTCTTCCTGTTTCATCTGCAGACGGGTTATCATTCAGAAGTCAGTATTCAGAATTCTTCACAGTTATTCTATATTCTTGGCTACGTCTTTCAGAATTAGCAACGCCCAGTTTACGGAAATTCTTAATTATTGGTCTTCTTGATTTATACTCATCATTATCAAGGTTTTCTTTATCTTGGGTATTCTGGCACCTCAGTAATTCTACTGCAGAAGGACAACATTTTACTATGCAGGGTTTATATTATAATATGGACTTCAGCACTATGGATTTCATTAGCTTTAGCTCACAGTCTGATCGAAGTATTATTGATTATCTTACCAAGTCAGCTCACTTTATATTGTTCAGAATGGTTAGTCCTTTGAAGTTCTGGCAGTGTTCTTTTATAAGCAGACATCAGATCAGTATTATTATGGCACCGTCAGAGGATGTATATATACGGCAGAAGTGCAGAGATGCTTTAGTCCTGAGTTAGCTGTTCAGTCAATCTGGGGGAAAAGCTCATAGTTATTCATATCTTGATTGGCATAATCCTCGTTCCTACCTTTTCGTGTTCATTTCACCCCTTATCGAAATTGCGAGGACGCAATTTTTTGTAAGGTGGATGGAATGTAACACCCCGCTCCGGAATACGTACTTAGTTGCGTATTCAGATTTTTGATCGTATTTTTCGATTTACTTCTTGTATTTGTTTTGTATTATGAATTAATTACATGAACGTTTTATCTTGGATTTGGATTCGTGGACTCGGAGTCAGCCCTAGTCTGAACCGAGGGCCCGATCCTAGAGTATTACTCGATTTGGTCTTTTTACTATTCTGATTTGACGATTTCAGTTTTGAACATCGTTTTTCAATATTTTAGATTTTCTATGATTTTCTGGAAATTTTCTGAATTAAGTTGAAAATCTTCAAAACCGTGTCGACCAGTACCGCTGACCGATTCCCGGATTTTTAATTTACAAACTAATTAGAATTACTAAAGTGTCTTTAGACGTTATTTCTCAAATCACATTTCCTATCTAAATACCTTTTTCTGAGGATTTTATGAATTTATGGAAATTCCACCGGAGTCGGTATCGGCCAGTATCGCTGGTTGATTCCGGGACTATCGGGATTGAATTTCTGAATTCCGCTTTCACTTTACTTCTTAAAATCATATTTTACTCCTTAATACATTTTCTGGGATTTTTCAGAATTTATCAAAATCCGGCCGACCCGGTGTGGACCGGTATCGGCGGCTGACTTCCGGATTTTTAATTTGAAAACGGGATTTTATTTTGGAAAACCGATTTCGTATTATTCCTCTGGATGACATTTTCTACCTTCGGGTATTTTTGGGGATTTTTCTGGAACAGTCGATTTTCGCGACCATATTATAATATTATTATTTTTCCAATTCATTCTTTTCTTTCTTTCTTTCTTTCCTTTTTCTTTCCCCACTGACTCAGCCCACTCCCCCCACGTGGGAGACACCAACCCCCCTCTCTCATTAATTCCCTCTCCCATCACCATCACTATCTCTCTCCCTCCTTTTACTTTTTCTTTTCTTTCTTTTTCTTTCCTTTCCTTTTTCATTTCTCTTCTTCTCTTCTCCTTATTTCTTCTTCCTCATCTCCTCCAAGAGAGCCCAGCCGACCCCATCACCGGCCACCACCTCCGCCCCTCGTCGCCGGCGAGGACTCCCAAAACTCCGGCCATCTCCTATCTCCTCTCTTTTCTTCCTTCTTTTCTTTTCTTCCCTTTCCTTTCCTCCTTTTGGATCCGGCCAACCACCTCCTCGCCGGACTTCCTCTCCTCCGGCGCTGCCCCGGCGAGGGCAGACCGCCGCCGGCGTGAGGCCGGCGGCCTCGGGCGCGGCCAGGGGGCCTTAGGCCCCCCTGGTGCAGTTGTTGAGGGGGCAAAGCCCCTGCTCCTGTGTTTTCTCCCTGGTCCTTTTCTCTCTCCATCTTTCTCTCTCTCCCCGCGCATCTCTCTCTCTCTCTCTCCCCGCGCATCTCTCTCTCTCTCTCTCCCGCGCGTCTCTCTTTCTCTCTCCCGCGCGTTTTCTCTCTCTCTCTCTCTCACAGGGTTCAGTTTTGCTTTGGACACCCATGTCTGATTAAAGGGCTGATATGAGTGCCTCTTCTAAGTGGTGTCTCGTATTTATTCAAATAGCATGACCCCCCCTCTCTTCTCTCTCATGTATATCTCTATCTCTAGACCTCCCTGACTCTCTCTGATTAATTGCCGACACGGATCTCACCCCCGCGTGCGGGCGACCTCCTTTTGACGCGGCCCTCGCGTTATTGTATCGTCACGACGCGGGGGCTAATAACCGCGTCTGTGACCTCCTCGTGCTAACGCGACGCGGACCCCACGACCGCGTCTGCGTTTCCCTCGTGCCCTGATTTGAACGCGGGTCTCGAACCCCGCGTTTGTGGTGTCTTCACAACGCGACTCCCGCGTTTGTGATTCCCGCGTCCGCGTTCTTCTTCGTTGGCAATACTTAGGGCCGGTACCCTCCTTTTGGATTGGGGCCGAACATCCCTTCATCGGGCACAACAAAGGAAGCACCTTTCCTCCCCTCTGTTTGTTTCCTAACGCGGATCTTAACCCCGCGTCTGGGCAATCCCTTGACGCGCTTCCCGCGTTTCTGCATTTGGCACGACGCAGAGCCTATTCCCCGCGTCTGCTCTTTCCCGCGTCTGTTATTCCTGCGAGGCAGACTCCCGCGTCTGCGTCCCCGCGTCTCCCTGTGTCTCCTTCTCTCCCTATATTTATGTTATTATATTTATGGCGCGTGCGCGAGTTCCAGGGATTCCAGACTTTTCGGCTTTCCGGTGATTTAGGCGAGTGTCCTCGCTCTCGCCTCCATTTGGGATTCCCCGCTTTGTCGGGTCGATATGTATTTTACCTTATGTTTCCATGTACTTTGTATTGGGTTGAGTCCTTGTATTGTGTATGGCCGAGTGCCTATATCTGGACATGTATTGCTCTGTGACCAATGCTTGTACTAGGGTAGTTTCCTTCTGGTGCACATACCATGCCTGTGATGTATTGTACTGCCTTATACCATACTTGGCTTCCGGACCCTTCAACCTCCGGTCACTCACTATCTCGAAAGAGAGGTGATTGGGACCGGCAGGTCTCTCAGTTCAGCCTCCGGTCCCTCACTGTCTCGGAAGAGGCGTGATTGGGATCGTCAGGTTTCTCAGCTCCGCCTGGTTATCATGATCAGCGTTCAGCGCTTTACCACTAGATTCGTCTAGGCGAGTTGCTGCCGGATTTACTGCTCGTACTTCAGTCGAGTCGTCCCGGTGACCTCGCCAGACGCTCCAGTGTTAAATACTGTTTGCTGTCTGTACTTCCAGCTTGCTCAGCTCCGCTTGTTTGTGCTCAGCTACTATTCTACCCCATGCCATTACTTCATGCCTGACACCTGTCTATACTACTTGTCGTTTTCATATTACTTTTAACACATGTATATCACCTGACAACTGATGTATTATCATCTAACACCTGACATGCTACTACTTGGCAAGACCCCTTGTTATGACATGGCTTGCCACCGGACTATATCAATCTCTTGACATGACTGGTTACCTGTCTAATATCATCCTCCTGTCATGCTATCACTTGACACCCAGCATGATATACTTGACCTGTGATTATCACATTTACGGGAACCCTGTCTTGTTATCCTGTACTATGTACAGTGACCTGATATCCTGTATCATGATCAGTGACCTGTTATCCTGTATTATATACAGTGACCTGAACTCCTGAATTCCTGATCATGTCCTGCTCCTGTTATTCCCGTAAATTGATAATTAACCTAATAAATCATAAAAGGAACAACTTGCATCGGGCCGGGGGAAACATGCGGCTATCAATATGTGTTCGTGTTTACAGTGGTATTAGGCATGTTGTGCAACTAAAACTTCCGGTCTGACCTGTGGGCCTCCAGGCAACCGAGGGGAGTGCTGGCTCCCTCCTCCTGAATCATGATAAGGGCATACATAAGTCCCTCCTGTTAGCCTTGCGGCAGGTTCCGTCACCAAGCAGCGGAACATCCTGGGCCGTGGTCCCGGGTATGTACGGGACCCACTGTAAACATAGTCCGTTTGATACCCCCGCTGGTTTCCAATAACAACCTTGCTTTACTCGGATATGGATCTATGTGTGCTGGGACGCTAGTTCACATAGCTAGATATCAGGGTAAGACAAGTAATAATAAAGTGTCTAATAACCGGCTCTTTAAGTTGTAAGTAGAGGTATGTGGAATGGGACGCATACTGAAGCCTGCAACTTAAACGGCTATGAATCTGTGATATGCCTTACCATATTTGCTTGTCCCGAATTTTACCTCGGATTTCTAGTTTTATGAGAATTATAGTATTAACTGCTCATGCCCTGCTTTATCCCTGGTATCCATCTGCTCCTGTTCATTATCTTATCATGCCCTGAGTGCAGTCGGATTGTATGTGCTTGGATTATGGTGACATAAGATAAGGGTATATAGATGAGGGTTTCCTTGTTTGGATTATTCCTTCGACGTACTAGTCTTATGGAGCCGTGATCTGAAACCATACAATCAGATTTGCTCGTCCTCGGCTTTATTTGGTTTTATCACTATACATGCGCTTACCCTTGCTCGCCACTTGGCTTTTGCTTCACCACTCGCCTGGGGAGTTTCATCTGACTCCCCTGGATTCTCATGTCCAGGTCATGGTGATTGGAGCGTGTGGATTCTCCCAGTTGCTGATCAGAGTGGCGCAGCGGTAGCGTGGATCTCCAGCAGACCGTCCAGAGTCTTATCCTTCCAGGCCTCCTGTGTGCCTCTCGTGTTTCCTTTAGTAAACTCGTGAGTGCCCTTTTGTACTATTCATCCATGTACATCTGCTTGTAATCTCGCAATTGCGCATGTCAGTGATGTAATATTCATGTAATATTGGATCACCTCTGGTGATAACTTTGTAATTGTACTCATATGTTGGAATGTATAATGCACCACTTGCTTCCGTACTCTGATTCTTGCCTGTACTGATGCTTAGCGTATATACGTGAAGGTACTTCTGACTTGCGTATATACGTTGCAGTAATGTCTCCGTATCCGCCAGGATCGGGGCGTTACACAAAGTCAGGGTCGTCAGAAAGCGACCTAGTGAGTGGTAAAATGAAGGAGGTAGTAATATCTACTATAGTAATACAAGCACGATAATAATATATAATACATGATGTTGTATTGGTGATACCATATATAAGCAATAGAAATATATAAACATGTCATCTTCTAATACCATCACTACCTAGCCGGTTATCATCGGGTCATGTCTATAGTCGTATCCAGTTTATATAATAAATAATGTTGTCTAGTGGTGACGTAATAGAAATGACCATGCTAGTGGTGACGTGATAGAAGTGAACATGCAGATGGCATATGCAATATAACCATAATACGGTGTTGTGCATAGACAGTAATGATGTCTGCAAGGTATACAGAAAACAGAATATATGCAATGAAGAGTATACATATACATGAGTAGTATGTCACCACAGAAAGTGTAACATGTATAAGGAAAAGTAACAAAGTATACATGTAACATGATAGCGGCTAAATGATCAGGTATAGTAACAAGTACAACTAAACAATAGAATACATGTATCAGGCAAGTCATGTTATTTATCCAATAGTAGCAATCAGTACCGCCTACTATTTTAATCAATCTCTTCCAGTGTTCCATACCACTGGCAGTTCATACTGGAGCCCGCACTCCAGTCGAACCCATCTGGATATGACATACGGGTACCATTATCCAAACGAGAGAGTGACCAAATAACAAGTGTTCCCGACGTCACTATTATTTATATCATTTTATTTTGTTACTTGGAAACCAACTGGTCGAGGAGCTCTAGTCAGGTGGGTGTATCCCGTGCATACCCGGGACAACGGCCTTAAACAGAACCCCTGGCTGCTGAGACCAGGGCCAGCCCGCTAAGGCTGTAACATGTAACAGGAACTCAATAAGCTAAAACAATAACGGGAAACGGGAGCTCATGAGCTATAACAGACGGTAGCCAGCACTACCCGTCCCCTGCAGTGGGACAAACAATGGTTCCAGACATCCACCCGACAAGACCTAGTCAACCGTCAAGTCTCCTCCATACCCAAGTTCTCTTTATTATCGTTCACTATACAGTATAGCAGGAACAAGTACAGGATATGGTACATGTAACACGATAACATAACATGAGCTCTGTTGATAGCACAAAACACGATA